>JAODAL010009931.1:0-107903 GCA_025379985.1 Phyllomedusa bahiana
CTAGGAGTTTTCCCCTATGTGGGAAGGTTTTTGGGCCCCCCTCAGCTGCAGGGCCGGTAGCGAATGTACCCTGAAACCCCCTGTAGCTACCCCCTGGGTGGGGACACTGTTAAGGGACTATATTGCTAGTGACTTTTTTTTTTGAAAGATCTTTAACTAAAAAGAGCAACCCCGTGTAACAACCCCTTTAAGGGTTGATGGTTTCGAAAAAAAATTTTGATCCACCATAATAAATGCCCCAAAAAACACAAAGCAAAAGTGCTCTGTATAATACGGGTCAGGGCCTTAGCCATAAAAGATCAGACTTGTTGCTTGCTTGGGGTTTTCCAGGCCAAATTTTTGAGAACCTAATAAAATTACCAAAAAGAAATTTAGACGGGGTTTTTGTGTCGGGGAGTCAATGTGATCAATAGGGGGCATTTTTTTAATCTAAAGAACAGAGGGTAGCTCCGCTGCAAAAGTCCTTGAATGAAATGTTTTTGAGAACATTGTAGTCCCCCCGGCTCCAGAACAATAACCATAAAACGGGAACAGCATAAAACTACCAAAAAAGTGCTCAAAGCTTCATCGTAAAAATGTGGGAAAACCGATGCCCCTTTTGTTTTTATAGAACTTTCTTAGCACCTGCATTGGGTTTTAATTAAGGAATCGGGAATACAATGAAACCGGCCCTCACCGGGCCAGGCTACACCTATAAAGTAGATGTAATAAAGGAAAGGCAAGGATTTTCCCCTGTTCCTTTGCCCCGTCCGGGTGACATTAGCTGCATTACACACTCCTACCTGCTTTGTTTTTTCGCTGTGTGCAGTAATTATGTTTTCATTATTTGTCACAAAATTTATTTCGAAAATTTTCCAGTACTAAAGTGCTTTTTATCTGTACTGGACAAAATCAATCCCCAAAACGGCCGTAGATCAACCGGAAACCTCAGGAATGACAATTACAGCGCCGCCCCGCAGGCGCGTGGGGGAAACCCTGATTTATCCTTAAAAAAATTATTCAAGGAGGGTTTTTTTATTTATTTTTTATTTTTTTTACCCTGACAGGGGACTGAGATATGTTGTACTGGGAAAATTCTGTGGAAAGGAGGTAAGTAAAACCACATACAAAAATGGGACTTTACCCTTGGTAACAACCCGTGTTCAGTCCCCTACTATTGTTTTTGTACTTCCCGTGGTGGGCAAAAGTATGGGCCCCCCTCAATTCTGTCAGATAATACTCAGTTCTTCCTGAAAAAGATTGAATCAAAATTCTTTGGTATTTTTATCTTCATTTTAATTTGTCTTCAATGGAAAACCAAAAAAAGAATTGCAAAAGCCAATTGGAATAATTCCACCAAAAATAAAAAAAGGGGGTGGACAAAAGTATTTGGACTGTTGAAAAACATGTGATGCTTCTTAATTTGGTAATTAACAGCACCTGTTAAACTTCCCCGTGGACCTAAAAGGTTTTTGGGAATAACTAAAATCACCTTCAGCCAGTTGTGGTTTTAAATTGACTCAACCTTGTCCCGTTCTTGTGTTACCACATTGAGATGGAGAAAAGAAAGAAGACCAAAAACGTTGAGGACCTGAGAATCCAAATTGTGAGGAAGCCCGAGCAACTAAAAGGGGACAATTCCTCTCCAACCCAAGTTTTTCTCCATGCCGTGCAAAAATTAAAGTGGTGGGAAACCCCCAGGCACTGTGGCTCCCCTCCCCCAGGGCACTGGGGAAAACCCCCCCTGGAGGGGGAACCCCCCTGGCACGTGGCAACCTCCCCTGGATGTGGAACTCCCATGGCACTGGGGGCAAAACCCCCCTGTGTGGGGCCCATGGACTGTGGTAACCTCCCAATTTTACCCCCAGGCACTGTGGCAAACCCCCCAGGCATGTGGAATCCCCAGGGGCACGTGGCAAAAACCCTTCCCCTAGATTAAAGCCCAGGCACTGGGGGCAACCTCCCATGGCACGTGGTACCCCCCCATGGCATGTGGAAACCTCCCAATGGGGGCCCAAGTGGTAACCCCCTTGAGTTTCCCCCGGGGCACTGTGGTAACCCCATGGCCTGGGCTAACCCCCCATGGCCTGTGGCTAACCTCCCTTTGGCATGTGGTTTTCCCCCCCTTGGCATGTGGTAACCCCTCCCATGGACGGCCCCCCCCATGGCACTGTGGCTAAACCCCCCAGATGGGGGCGGGCCCCAATGGACTGTGGAAAACCCCCCTAGTGTGGACCCAGGGCACGTGGTTTTAACCTCCCTATCCTTGTGGCTACCTCCTATGGCATTGTGGCTAACCTCCCCAGGCCTGGGGAACCTCTCTTGGCACTGTGGCAACCCCCCCATGGACTGTGGCTAACCTCCCTAGAGTAGACGGAAAAGAAAAATTGAGGGAAAGATTTAAAACAGATTGTGCGGAGGTGGAAAAAGAACCTCAATCATCCAAAAAGTTAAGTGCCCTCAGCCCGAGGGTTTAAAACGTGTAGCCCGTCACCCCTGGCTCTGATTAAAAGGGGGACTGTATGGGGGAACCCAGGAAGACCCCATTTTCCCCCGAACATAAAACCCAGGCTGGATTTTCCCCAAAAACTTACCTGAAAAAACCTTAAAGTTTTGGAAAATGTTCTCGGGGTCGATGAGACAAAAGTAGGGCTTTTTGGGGAAAAGGTCAAAAAATTTTAAAGGAAAAAAGAGGCATTAAAAAGAAAAAAAACCCGGGCCCCTACAGTCAAACATGGGGGGAGGGTTCCCCCTGTGTTTTGGGGTTGCTTTTGCTGCCTCTCATGGACTGCTTGCCGTGTGCATGGATTATGAAGTCTAAAGATACCAACCAATAATGTAGGGCCCAGTGTGGGGGAAAGCGGGTCTCCTCAGGGGTCTGGGTTTCCAGCAGGAAAAATGCCCCAAAAAAACCAATTTCAAAAAGCCCAAGAAAATGTTTGGAAAAGCATGAGACTTCTAAAGTGGCAGCAATGAGCCCAGACCTAAAATCCCTAAACCCTGTGGGAAAATTCAAATGGCCGTTTGGAAAAAGGGCCCCTCAAATCTCGGGACCGGAGCAGTTTGCAAGAAAAATGGTCTAAAATTCAGCAGGCATTGTAAAAAAACTCTTGATGGTACCGGAAGCGGTTGTTCGCAGTTATTTTGGCTAAAGGTTGTTTAAACCCAATTTTAGGTGAGGGGGGATTTCTTTTTGTCCCGCCCATTTTTTTTTGGGGTTTTTTGTGAAAAGATCAAAATTTTTTTTGTTTCATTTCTTTTGTGTTTTTTCATTGCAAGCAAATAATTTAAAATTAAAATACAAAAAATTTGTGATTGCAACATTTTCAAAAAAAAAAATAGTATTATCTGACGAATTCAGGGGTGCCAAATATTTTTAACTCCCTATTCACATTCAATAGCTGGACTAGACTGACCAGTAGCGGGGAAATTGGCCCCTATGCTGCCTGGAAAAAAATTTCAGGTGCGCTAATTGCTGAGAAACACTCACAACCCCACGTAGGGGAAAAAATTAGATGGTTTTAAAAAATGACATTGTTTAAACCCTGTTTCCCCCCACTGCAGAAAAGCCCATATTTAAACTGGGGAGATTGCAAAAAATGCAAAAATACCAAAAAAACCACCATACAACCCTCCAGCATGAGGGGGGGGGGGTTGCTGCTACACAATTCTTTTAAATAAGGCGATACAGAAAGGGGGCCTAAAAACAGATACTGTGGTACCCATGTGGTTACAATATTTGTGACGCCCATACTATCGATTAGGCGGGCTCCCAGCCTTTTTGGGTGTCCCCAAAAAAACCCGGCACCCTCCCCTCCCCCGATTCTTGGGAGATAAAAAATTGGGAAAAATGGGGAAATTTTAATAGGGTATTTTTTGGTACAGGGGGCCCCCGGGAGCAAAGCTCGAACCGGCGTTTAAAGTCCTCATGTCTTGCGGAATGCCAAGCTTTCAACCCGGGGGTCACGGGCCTCATTCTTGCGAGTCCCTACACTAACAATTACAGAAAAAAAAAATTTCAAAAAAAAGGGACATTACTTACTCAAAAAAAACTACAATTTTTGGGCCATATTCAAGCTCAATGGGGGCCCCAGACTGAAACAGGGCAGGGAAACTTGGCCTATATGCTACCGTGGCTTTTCTGCATGCTGGGTGAACGGTATTAGTTAATGTGCGTTTTTTTCATCAAATTTTTCCCCTAGCAGGGGGGAGTGGCTGCTGCTCAGCAATTAGTGCACCTGTTATTTTTTCCCAGGTTGCGTTAGGCCGAGGCCGCTATGGGTTCGTCTTGGCCAGCCATTTTGATTGTTGGCCAAAAAAACTGTAGTGTTTTAAGGAGTTAAGTAACAAAAAAAAAAAGGTATGGGTCTGTAACACTTTCTCCTTAAGGGCCTTATGGGCTAAATTTTACCCGAGCCTGGGAATAATCCCAAAAATTTGGATAAGCAAATTTTGCCCATTTTTTGGACCGAGCTGAAATGCTTGGGTTTATAATGACACCCAAACCATATACAAAAAAGCCTTGAAATCTGTCCATGAAGGACCAGCTGCTAAAAAAAAAACTTCATGAAGAATCGACAACTCAACATCCAAAAGAAAAAATTCTCAAAAGAAACCCGGGAACTGCAACTCCCGCTCAGCTAAGATCCATATATCTTCATGATAAGGAAGAGACCAGCAATGATGGGGTTCAGGGAAAAAACAAGACAAGCAAGGGAAAGATGAAGGACAAAATAAAGATGAAGGGCAAGAACAAAGGAAAGATGAAGGACAAGAGCAAGGAAAGATGAAGAGGAAGATGAAGGACAAGATAAAGGAAAAGGTAAAGATGACGGAGAAGATGAAGGGGAAGATGAAGGTCAAGAGAAAGGAAAATGGAGAATATGAAGGTGAAGATGAAGGACAAGAGCAAGGTGAAGATGAAGGGGAAGAAGGAGGACCAGAGAAAGGAAAAGATGAAGGAGAAGATAAAGGGCAAGGGCAACAAGAAGATGAAGAACAAGAACAAAGGGAAGATGAAGGACAAGAGCAAGGAGAATATGAAGAACAAGAGAAATTAGGATAAAAAGGAGAAGAGCAAAGAAAAGATAAAGGATAAGAGCAAGGGAAAGGTGAAGGAGAAGATCTAGGACAAAAGCAATAGGAAGATGAAGAGGAAGGACAAGAGCAAGGGGAAGATGAAGGAGAAGTGCAATGAGATGATGAAAGACAAGAGCAATTGGAAGATGAAGAGAAAAGCAAAGAGCAAAGAGAAGATGGACAAGAGAAAGGAGAAAATAAATGAGAAGAGCAAGGAAAAGATGAAGGAAAAGAGCAAGGACAAGAGCCAAGAGAAGATGAAGAGGAACGACAAAAGCAAAGAGAAGCTGAAATACAACGGAAAGGGGAAGATGAAGAGGAAGGAGAAGAGCAAAGAGAAGATGAAAGACAAAAGAAAGAGGAGGATGAAGAGGAAGGAGAAGAGCAAAAAGAAGATGAAAGACAAGAGCAAGGGGAAGATGAAAGAGAAGAGCAAAGAGAAGGAGAAGGGCAAGGGAAAGGGGAAAATGAAGGTCAAGAGTAAGGAGAAGCTGAAGGAAAAAGAAAGGAAAATGGGGAAAATGAAACAAGAAGATGAAGGTTGGAGAAGGGAAGAAAGGAAAAGAGAAGGAGATGATGAACAACAAGAGAAAGGAGGCGATAAAGGACAAGAGCAAGGAGAAGATGAAGAACAAGAGAAAAGGGAAGATGAAAGACAAGAACAAGGGGAAGATGAGGGACAAGAGCAAGAGGGAAATAAAGGATAAGAGCAAGGGGAAGATTAAGGACAAGAGCAAAGAAAAAATGGAGAAGATTAAGATGAAGAAAAAGATAAACAAAAGCAAGAAAAAATAAAGAAGAAGAGCAATAAAAAGATGAAGGACATGAGAAAAGGAAAAGAGAGCAAGGAAAAGAGCAAGTGAAAGTTGAAAAACAAGAGAAATGAAACCATGAAGAGGAAGGAGAAGATTAAGGACAAGATCAAGGAGACTATTAAGGACAAGATCAAAGAGAAGATTAAGGACACAAGCAAGCAGTAGATAAAGAGGTAGGAAAAGAGCAAAGAGAAGATGAAAGTCAAGAGAAGGGGAAGATGAAGGTCAAAAGAAAAGATAACATGAAGGGCAAGAGCATGGAGGAGATCAAGGAAAAGGTCAAGGAGAAGATCAAGGACAAAGATCCAGGAGAAGATTAAGGACACAAACAAGGAGAAGATAAAGAGGTAGGAGAAGAGCAAAGAGAAGATGAAAGATAAAAAAAGGGAAGATGAAGGTCAAAATAAAAGATAACATGAAGGACAAGAGCAAGGAGAAGATCAAGGAAAAGATCAAGGAGAAGATCAAGGACAAGAGTGAGGAGAAAATGAAGGACATGATCAAGGGGAAGATAAGGAGTAAGGAGAAGAGCAAGGAGAAGACAAAGGACAAAAACAAGGGGAAGATAAAGGACAAGGGCAAGGGGAAATGAAGAAGAAGGAAAAGAGCAAGGGAAGATGAAGGACAAGCAAAGGGAATATAAAGAGGAAATAGAAGAGCAAGGAGAAGACGAAGGACATAAACAATGGGAAGATAAAGAGGAAGAAGAAAATCAAAGAGAACATGAAGGGCAAGAGTAAGAGGAAGGAGAAGAACAAAGAGAAGATGAAGTATGAGAGCAAGGGAAAGTTGAAAGAGAAGAACAAGAGCAAGGAGAAGATCAAGTAAAAGATCAAGGACAAGAGCAAGGAGAAAATTAAGGAAAAGAGCAAGGGGAAGAGGAAAGAGAAGAACAAAGAGAAGATGAAAGACAAGAGCAAGGAGAATATGAAAAGGAAATAGAAGAGCAAGGAAAAGACAAAGGACAAGAGCAAGGGGGAAATAAAGAGGAAGGAGAAGAACAAAGAAAATGAAGGACAAGAGGAAGAGGAAGGAGAAGAGCAAAGAGAACATGAAAGGTGAAAACAAGGTAAAGGTTAAGGAGAAGATTAAGAAAAAGAGAAATGAAAATATGAAGGAGAAGAGGAAGGAAAAAATGAAGGGGAAGGTGAAGGAGAAGATCAAAGAAAAGATGAAGGACAAAAGCAAGTGAAAAAAAGAGGAAAGAGAAGAACAAGAGCAAAGAGAAAATAAAGCAGAAGAGCAAGGAAATGATGAAGAAGAGCAAGGAAATGATGAAGAAGCGCAAGGGCAATATAAAGAAAATGAGTATGGGAAAAATAAATAAGAAAAGAAATGATAATATGAAACAGAAGGAAAATAAAAATGAGAAAATAAACAAGAAGAGCAAAAAAAAAAGAAAAGGGGGGGGGGGGGGGGGGGGGGGGGGGCGGGGAAAGAATAAAAAAAGGGGGGGGGAAAAAAAAAGGGAAAGATAAAAAACCAAAAAAAAGTTAAGGGAAAAAGGGGGTTAAAAAAAGGAAAAAAAGGGGAAAGAAGAGAAAAAGGGGAAAAAAAAAAAAATTTAAAAAAAAAGAAAAAAAAGGAAAAGATGAAATAGAAGGAGAGAAGCAAGGGAGGGGAAAATAAGAGAGGACAGCAAGGAAAGATGAAGGGTAAAATAAGAGAAAAGAGCAAGGAAAAAAGAAGAAAAAGAGCAAGGGGAAGGTGAAGGAGAAAAGCAAGGAGAAAATAAAGAAGAGGAAGAAAAGAGGTCAAACAAGAGCAAGGAAAAGATGAACGAGAAGAGCAAGTAGATAATAAAGAGAGGGAAGAAGAATAAAGGAAAGAGAAAGGGGTGGCGGGGGGGAGAAAAATGTAGAGAAGATGAAGAAAAAGGGAAAGATAATGGAGAAGTTGACAGATAAGAGCAAGGAGAAAATGAAGAAAGAGAGCAAGGATAGGCGAGGGAAAAGCATGAAGAAGATAAGAAGAAGATGACAATGAAGGACACGAAGAAGATCAAGTAGATAAACACTGCCATCCAGGAGGAACATCAGTGGTCGTCTCATCTTTAGAAGACAACATATGGACCTTAAGGCCCTTTTTAATCCCGTTTATAGTTTTTGATAAACATTCCACAACATCTGATATTAATTTGATTCCAGATATTGATTCTTTGGGGCTACCCGGTGGGTTGTTTGAGGGTTACACCTACCCTACTTCCAAAACTCTTGATTTTTGGCTCTCTTTCTTTGCATTTCTTCCTAGGTCTGACATACTTGGTGTCCCACCATGATTTAGGTCCCAGGGCCCTACCCAGAGTTTCCCCTGCTCCTTTTTGGGCTAGTCCAAGCCTGGCCCTTAGGCATCATGCCCTGGGCTTGACTGTCTTTCCAGGCCATGTCCCCAGTGCTTATGGTTGTTACACAGTCTTTAGCAAAACAGAAATAACAAAGCAGAGAGAGGTCGACTCAAGGACATTTTTTTGCCCTGTGGTTGCACATTTTCTGACCATGGAGAATGTATTTAGAAGAGATTTCCTCCAAGTGTTCTCCTTAGACCCGGACGCCGATGCTGATTGTATAGGAATAGAAATACATTTTGAGTGGAAATGCTCTTTAAGCGTCTTCACAGCGCTCTATATGCTAAGTCCTCCGAAGCTTCTCATTCACTCCTCGAAATTGTCCTTTTCTCCATACATTGGCATAAAATCTGGCATTAAGTGAACCTCTCCAGCGCCGGGCGCCGTGCATTATACCCGCAGATCCTTCATATATCCAGTCATCCCATTAAGAGCAGAAGAGCCTCAAATAACATTACACAGTGTATGGAGTCACAGCTGAGCGATAATTCACAGCCACTAAGCTGCTTACTTCATGTTAAACCCATTTGTTCCATGGAGAAAACTTTCACTTTTACCAATTTTGCAACAGAAGGGAAAAAAAAAAAAGTTTAACCGTTGGCGTGCTGGAGCGGACCTAGCGACAAAGTGCTCATATCATTCACCATTACGCTGCAGATGCTCCTCATCTTATGGGTATCTGCATAGATTGCGGTTGTGTTGCAATTTCGAGGCCCAAATTCGCACTTAACGCTGTGGGATTTTTCGTTACGTCGCATTCGTTTTTTTCCTCCTCGTCTTCCAAGAGCCATAACTATTTTATTTCTCCACCTACATAGACATATAAGGGCTTGTTTTTTGCAGAACAAGATGTACTTTTTAATGTCACCATACAATGTACTGGGAAACCCCCGAAATATTGTTTGTGGGGTGGAACATAAAAAAAAACCTTAATTGCGCCATTTTTTTGCAGGGGTTCACTCTGATAGAGGTTACTGTGTGGAACAAATGACAGTTTATCTGGTTTCTGCAGGTCGGTAAGATTCCACTGACACCCGACGTGTAGAGTTTTTGTTGTGTTTTAATACTTTTGTAACCCAAAAATTCAAACCATTTGCTGCAACCATCTACGGACCTGATTGAGGGCTTATTTTTTTGGGCTTCTATAGACGGAATGATACCAGTTATGTTTAACTTTTTTATTTTATTTATTTTTTAAATTGTAAAATGTCAAAAGGTTGTTTTTTTTACTTTTAATTTTTACATTTTTTATATTTGTAGCCCCTCTTGACCGTTAAAAGGCGCAATTGCTTGTACACTGTTCTTCAATTAGTTTAATGCAGAAAGGTGTACAAATGTGGCTCTCCTATTACATCCTTCCTATAGCAGGGTGTATTAGGAGCAGCAACATGGCAGCCACAGCCGTGGCAGCCAACATTAGGCCCCCAACTGATATGACAACCGCTCAGCACGGAACAATATTGCAGCCGCAACTACCATGGCATCTAATAGTTAAAAAATCCAGGATCAGTGCTGTGTTTGGCAGCTAGCGGCAAGTCCCGGTTGTAATAATCAGCTGTTTCTACCAGATATGGAGCGCGCTCAGTGAGTCAGTTCAGTAATCCCTTAAAGGCATTATGACGTCCAGATATGTCAAATGTAGGTAAGGGATGGACTCCAGGAAAGAACTCCAATGGTGGACCCCAAGAATGCTTTTCACTGGTGGGCCCCAAGAATCAGCTCCACTGGTGGGCCCCAAGAATCAACTCCACTGGTGAGCCCCAAGAATCAACTTAATTGGTGGGCCCCAAGAATTAACTCCACTGGTGGCCCCAAGAATCAACTCCACTGGTGGATCCTAAGAATCAATTCCACTGGTGGGCTCCAAGAATCAACTCCATTGGTGGTTCCAAGAATCAACTTCACTGGTGGGCCCCAAGAATCAACTCCACTGGTGGGCCCAAGAATCAACTCCACTGGTGGGCCCAAGAATCAACTCCACTGGCGGGCCCCAAGTATCATCTCCACTGGTGGCCTCCAAGAATCAACTCCATTGGTGGCTCCAAGAATCATCTCCATTGGTAGACCCCAAGAATCAACTCCAGTGGTGGGTTTCAGGAAACAACTTCAATGGGGTTCTTTACTTGATACAATTCTTAGGGTCCCTTAAAAATAAGGTAATTATAAGTTTTCCTCCTTCTGGGACCCCAAAGATCAGCTGTGATCTGTAAGGAAACATAATAGGGAGTGTTCAATTTCCCTGCAGCCCCACCACAGGTTTAATGAAACACTACACACAGGCTTGGACAGCCCCACAGAGAAGTAGGGGAAATTCCCGGCGGGCTCCTGGGCATGACAGGCTTGTGGCTGCTTTTAAAGGAGAAAGGCAGAAATAGGAGGCAGAAAGCAAGAGGTGAAGAGCAAGAGTCATGTGCAGTCATGTACAGTAGCTGTAGGGTGGACTCCAAGAATCAACTTAATTGGTGCGCCCTAAGAATCAACTCCGCTGGATGGCCCCAAAATCAACTCGACTGGTGGGCCCCAGAAATCAACTTCACTGGTGGGCCCCAAGAATCAACTCCACTGGTGGGCCCCAAGAATCAGCTCCTCTGGATGGCCCCAAAATCATCTCCACTGGTGGCTCCAAGAATCAACTCCACTGTTGGGCCCCAAGAATCAAATCCACTGGTGGCTCCAAGAATCAGCTCCACTGGTTGGCACCAGGAATCAACTCCACTGGTGGCCCCAAGAATCAACTCCACTGGATGGCCCCAAAATCATCTCCACTGGTGGGCCCCAAGAATCATCTCCACTGGTGGCTGCAAGAATCAACTAAACTGGTGGGCCCCAAGAATCAACTTCACTGGATGGCCCCAAAATCATCTCCACTGGTGGGCCCCAAGAATCAACTAAACTGGTGGGCTGCAAGAATCAACTCCACTGGTGGGCCCCAAGAATCAACTCCACTGGTGGGGCTCAAGAATCACCTCCACTGGTGGGCCCCAAGAATCAACTCCATTGGTGGGCCCCAAGAATCAACTCTACTGGTGGCCCCAAGAATCACCTCTACTGGTGGGTCCCAGGAATCAACTCCACTGGTGGGTCCTAAGAATTGTTTCCACTGGTTGCTGCGCTATTTTTTTCCATCTCAACTATTGACACCATGCCGGAAACCCCATGAGTTGGAGTTAGGGCTGTTAGGTCAGTTCCACCCTGATGTAATGTCCCATGGCACATTAGGCTTAAAATGATGTTGGAGCAATAGAGCCAATAGACCAGGAAGCACCGAGGATAGTTAAGTTAACCCTAAAATGACATAATAACCCTAGCCCTAATCTCAATTTAGGGCTGGTGTTGCTGTTAGGGTTAGGTTAGTCCAATTTTTTTTCTTGTTGAACCATTGTCAAACTAGACAGGAACAGATTTGGACAACACTGTTCAGGATTGTTAGGGATCCGTTTTAGTGACCAATTCCCTTTAAGACAATTTTTGGAGGTCTAGTCACAACAAATGCTACTCCGCCTCTAGTTCTAAATGGGGGGAGCCAAAAAAGAGCATGTCATACCTCTATGAATGGACACTGGGGGTCTTCCACAGACCTCTCAACCAGCTAACAGCACCAAGAGGACTTGTAATGAGCATAGTCATTTGATAAATGTTGCCAAGTCCAAACATTTTTGATTAGATCTTGCAAGGATCTAATCTAGTGGTCTCCAACATGCAGCTCTTAAGCTATTGCAAAACTACAACTCCCAGCATGCCCTAACAGTTGGGGAGTAGTATTAAGGCTGTGAGTTGTCTGGCAAGAAGGATCACTTTTGGAAAAACTGATGGACCATGCCAAGTCTAGAGGGCCTAAGGGGTGTTGTGCATGTCTTTGAATCCTTTGGTCATGCTCTATCCCAGTACTGAGCATAATACAGAATATCAGGCTTATAAATAAATAATAAACATTTTCACCATTCATCATTATTAAAACTTTTGTAGCATTTTTGTTTTAGCTGCTCCTTTAGTGATCAATAGTGTACAGCGCATCTCCAGGGGATACAACCAGTGACGAGAGCTCCTCAGTCCTGGCCGCACATGCTCAGATATCACCTCTCCTCTCAGGTAGCTACTGTCAGTCTCTTCCCTGTCTAGTAATCACACACACTCACTGCTAAGCGAGTGTTCAACTCTAGGTGCTGTCATTCTACTCCCATCCTCTTTACATAAGCTGACCTTTGTTTGACTAGAGTGAGTGCACTGTGGGGAAAGGCATGGTGATGTCAAGCTTACTGGGTGACATGATATGCAGTTCAAACAAATCATACCTGCCCCCTTTTGAACACACTGAAAGCTGAAGCAGGACACACTAGGAATAAAATGCCTTCGTGGTAAAACCCCTTTAAGTTAGGGTTTTTAGGCCTTTTCAGGATGAACCTACCTCCCTGCGGTGCTTCCGAGACTAACGGCGCTGTTGCTTCGACATCACTTTCTGTCTGACGTTACTTCTGGCCCACATCATATTAGGGTAGCCTTATCTGACATGGGACAGGAAGTGAAGCATGGGAGGAAAGTTAACCCATAACAGTTATGGTTAGAGATGATTTTTTGGCAGTTAATGCAAAAATTCCGAAATTTTTGCATCATCCCGAATTTGATTTGACCCAAATCTGAAACACTATTGATGACGAACTGTAACTTGGCAATTCATTTATATTTATTGGCTGTGTTACACTGAGTTGGCTGGGACCCACTAGTGAAGTTGATTCTTGGGGTCCACCAGTAGAGCTAATTCTTGGGGCATGCCAGTGGATTTGATTCTTTGTGACAAAAAGTGGAGTTTATTCTTGGGGCCCACCAGTGGAGCTGATTCTTGGGGCCCACCACTAGGGGTGATTCTTGGGCCCACCAGTAGAGTTGATTCTTGGGGCCCACCAGTGAAGTTGCTACTTGGGCCCACCAGTAGAGTTGATTCTCGTGTCCCACCAGTGGAGTTGATTCTCAGGGCCTACCAGTGGAGTTGATTCTTGGTGCCAACAAGTGGAGTTGAATCTTGGGGTCCTCCAGTTGAGTTGATTCTCAGAACTCACCAGTGGAGCTGATTCTTGGGGTCCACCAGTGGAGTTGTTTCTTGGTGCCAAACAGTGGAGTTGATTCACGGGGCCCACCAGTGGAGCTGATTCTTGGGGCCCACCAGTTGAGTTGATTATTGGGGCCCACCAGTGGGGTCGTTTCTTGGGGTCCACCGGGGGGGTTGTTTCTTAGAGCCCACAAGTAGGGTTGCTTCTTGGGGCCCTCAATTGAAGTTGATTCTTGGGACTTACCAGTGGTTTAATTATTAGGGCCCATCAATAGTCTTAAATCCTGATACCCACCAGTAGTCTTGACTCTTGGGGCCCACTTGTGGAGTTTATTCTTGGGTCCTAGTCTACAGCTACTGTACGTGACTGCCCACACTGCACATGCATTTTGCTTTCTGCCTCTTTTTCATTGCCCTTCTACCTAAACAGCTGCCACAGGCTTTCTCCTTCCAGGTGCCCACCATAGCCAATGGGATCCCCTGCTCCCCCACACATTAAAGGAAGGTTATTCAAACCTACTGGTTTTAAATGTAATGGATGACTAATGTCTAATGAGTATGAGGTCTCCCAGTTCTCCCCCTATGGCTGATGTTCGGGGAGGAAAAAATTGCAGAGAGGTGTCTTGCAGTGGCCTTCTCTTCTCTCCATGTTGGGAACACATGCATGCTCAGTTTGTGTTTGAGAGGATCGGGAGGATTAGCTGTTGGTTGGATGAGTGTTCAGCTCAATGCAATTGAACGTGTATGGGCACCTTTAGTCTACCAGCATAGATAGACCCAGCTCTAGTGTTAGTTAATGGGAAGCCCATCATCCCCCATTAGCTAAATGTCCTTGTTCCTCTTCACGCACCGTGTCCATAGTGTAACTTCCTCTAATGACACTGCACCGACATCCAGCTTCTTCCTTTGTCATTAAAAAGTCACAGCTTCTTGCCCATAAACTTCTTTAAGTCAGAAAATATGTGCATGATTATCAGTATTTCCATAAGAATGAATATAAAAATCCCTGGGCTCGTGCGACTTACACCAGGGGTTATTTCACCCTTCTTGGGCTGTTACGCATTCATTGGGGACTCATTAATTAGCATGATATAATGGGCATGCATTACATTACAATCTTCTATAGCATTTGTGTTTTCTGGGAGATGGAGGTGTAAAGTATTTGTGGTCCTACAGATATCCAGCTATTATGCCATCTTATGTGAACTGGTCGAGAGCATGTGACCATCACTAGTAAGGTTATATGCCATGGTATAATGAACTGGTCTCTGTCACCATCACTAGTCAGGTAATATGCCATATTATAATGGTGTGGACTATAGTATGTGACCATCACTTTTCAGGTAATATGCCACATTATAATGGACTGGTCTCAGTAATGGATGTCCTAGATGTGACCATCCCTAGTTGGAATGCCAAGTAAAGACGGACTCCAGTTTGATAACTAGCCCAGGTATATGTCATTTATAATGGATTGGACTGAGCTGTACCATCATGTCAGGTAATATGCCACATTATAATGGACTGGTCTCCAGTAAGTGAACATCACTAGTAAGGTCATATGCCGTATTATTTATAATGGACTGGTCTCCAGTATGTTACCATCACTAGTCAGGTAATATGCCGTATTATAAAGGACTGGTCTCCAGTATGTGACCATATTTCATGTTATAATGGACTGGTAGGGAGCATGTGACCATCACTCGTCAGGTTATATGCCATATTATAATGGATTGATCTTCAATATGTGACCATGAATAGTCAGGGTATATGCCATATTATAATGGTGTGGACTCTAGTATGTGACCATCCCTAGTTGGGTAATATGCCATGTTATAATGGCCTGGACTCCATTATGAGACCATCACTAGTCAGGTAATATGTCATGTTATAATGGATTGGTCTGGAGAATGTAACCTAGTCAGGTAAAATGCCACATTATAATGGAGTGGACTCTAGTACGTGGCCATCACTGGTCAGGTAATTTGACATATTATAATGGACTGGTCTCCAGTATGTGACCATCACTAGTCAGGTAATTTGACATATTATAATGGAGTGGACTCCAGTATGTGGCCATCACTGGTCAGGTAATTTGACATATTATAATGGAGTGGATTCCAGTATGTGACCATCACGAGCTGGGAACTTCTACTTCTAAGGGAAATGGGTCACCATTCATGATCCTATAAGACATGATGCTATGAAGACAGCCAAATCATCACTATCAACCAATCAGCTCAAAGAACTATGATGTCTTACAGCACTCGATACTTTGCTGCCACTGGTTGAGTTCATGGTGGCAGAGTCATTCATTATTAGGGTATCTAATAGACAACCAACTGTATTCCCAGATGGTCCATGAAGTATCCTCTAGGACCTTACACAGAACTTTGCAAACCTCTCCCACCCCATAGATTCATCGCCCATGGGTTGCCTATCTCCTGAACCTCGTAATAATAGAGGGTAGGACTCTTTTAAAGGTCCAAGGCTGATGACTGTCTTCTTCTTCATATTGGATGAAGTTGCTCTTCATCTATATCAGATCTTCTTCCCTACATCCTGGGTGGACTTTTTTAATTTTCCCTTGCTATCTCTACTGTTCTATGACCATGTTGTAGAAGTCCAGGTCAAAATGGTCCCCCGCACCCAATATATTCTCCACAACCCAGGATGTTTGTAGCATCTCCTTCTCCTCTTTTCTTCTTGGGATGCACTGTATCTTATCCATGTTATCCAGATATATGGGAGTATAGAGGTGTATTCCACATACCACAATCAGTTGACCAATGTTCGGCCTGGGGTCTCACAACTGCCTCAGTTCGAGTATTTAACACTACGAGGGTGTAATTGGGATATACAGCCCCATCATTGCCGCCAATTTGATGGTGTGAAGAACCATACATAATCACCCAGAACTAAAGCAAGTGTGGGACCCAGACCCAACACCCCTTACAATAAGAGGGTTCCATTTTAATTTTCCTACCTTAATGAACACCACTGAGCATTGCATGGCCTTGTAGAATGACTAGTCAAGAGTAAATCTCAAGGCATTATGGAAAAGGAGCTGAGAAGCTCTAGCGCCCTCTTTTGGATGTAACAACTCCTCAATTTGCTTTTGATCCACTGGATCTTTGGAAAGCAAGAAGGGATATTTAGCCAAGCCAGCACCACTCACCTGTATACAGTCGTTTCGGGGTTTTACCCTTCGTCAGTACAGAGCAGAGCGATGCTAGCTTGGCTGAGTGGGAGGCAATGAGTAGCTCAGAAAGGGAAGATCTCTCCTTAGGGACAGCACCTATATAGGTGTGTGGAGATTCGAAATTGCCTTCTGCACTCCACGAAGCATCTGCATATCACAAGGCATTATGTGTCTGGACACACACCTATATAGGTGCTCTCCCTAAGGAGAGATCTTCCCTTTCTAGTCAAGAGTAAGACGCGTATATCTCTGTTCCAATGGAGGGAAGACACTACCCTCTTCATTACTGTCAGCCAACTCTGCGACTCAATAAATGTGTATGGCGATGTCCCAAATTTCCCAAATGATGGAGGAGAGACGGATTTGGCTGGATTTCAAGATGCGACACTGGTAGAGGTGCCCGGCAGAGCTTACTTTCCTCTTCCATCAACTTGGCCAAATGGAGCATGTATGTGTATGGGTGTCTGGACAAAAACACGACAGAGGAACAAGTGTTCTACCACTATCTAAAGCGTATGACCATTTTTAGTATCGACTTGGAACCCATCATCCTTCTTGATTGAGGCCCTCATACATACAGTATCTCACAAAAATTAGTACACCCCTCACATTTTTGTAAATATTGTATTGTATCTTTTCATGGGACAACACTGAGGATCTTACACTTTGATACAATGCAAAGTAGTCAGTGTTCATTCGGTGTGCCCTCAAAATAACTCAGCACACAGTCCTCAATGTCTAAACAGCTGGCAACAAAAGTGAGGACACCCCTAAGTGACAACAAAAGTGAGTACACCCCTAAGTGACAGCAAAAGTGAGGACACCCCTAAGTGACAACAAAAGTGAGTACACCCCTAAGTGACAGCAAAAGTGAGGACACCCCTAAGTGAAAATGGACAAATATGTCCAAAGTGTCAGTATTTTGTGTGGCCGCCATTACTTTCCAGCGCTACTCTCTTGGGTATGGAGGTCACTAGAGCTTCACAGGTTGCAGTCACCTTCTGTATCGCCTTATTTATATGCAATTGTAGTACCAGCAAAAACCCCCTCATGCATGTGAGTGGTTGTTTTATTGGTATTTTTGCATTTGCGCAATCTACCCATGCATTATAATGTGGCTTTCCTGCATACGGGTGTGAATAGGCATCAATTCAATGTGCAGTTTTTTTTTATCATCTAATTGTTTCCCTAGCAGTGGGGTATGTGAGCTGCTGCTCAGCAACTAGCTGCACCTGTTAATTTTTCCCAGGTAGCATATAGGTCAGAGCTGCCTGCTACCGGGTTCAGTCTAGTCCAGCCATTGAGCTGTGAATATGGCCCAAAAATTGCAGGGTTTTTTGAGTCACCGGAATCCTCTTCCACTCCTCCATGACGATATCACGGAGCTGGTGGATGTTAGAGACCTTGCGCTCCTCTACTTTCCGTTTGAAGAAGTTTGTAAATAGCAATGCACAAGGCTCCAGAGCTCTAAGGCTTAAAACCTGTCATTACTTTAAGTAAACAAAACTTCTGTGTTAGCAATAAGACTGAATCACCATGGGCAGACTGACTGACAGCGGCTTGGAGCAATGAGAGATAAGAAAGAGCAGGGGGAGAATCAGAGAAACTTGTGTACACTAGCAGTAGATAAAATCCTATTTATCTTCTGAACAGAGCAAAATCAACACAGCAATGTATTTGGTATTTTTCTGCATGTTAAAAGCCAGTCATTGTGGGGAGAAAACCCCTTTAACTGTTTGTGCGTCTTGAGAATCCTGCCAGTCCGGGTATTCAGGGCTTGTGTCCTGGATTCCCAGAACATTGGAATGCTCATGGGGCCCCCGGGCAACTGTCTAGTGTGCCCAATGGATAAGACAGCCCTGCACCTTTGACCTCTGTTTTGATGACGAATACACTATGTAGGATAAACCTATGTAACAATTGTTCTTAAAGGGGTTGTCTCACTACATTGATTCCTCCTACCTCAGTCCTGTTTTCTTGGTTTCATTTTGAATTCAGGGGCATGTTTACTGGCTTCTACAAGGCTGCAGTAGAAGCCAGGTCTATTGCTATAGCAACCAGTGCTGGCAGCCTATCAGGAGAGCTCAAACAGGTCTGTAGCTATAGCAACCATTGCTATATCTAGAAATAGGTAGGACACTGTTAATGGACACATATTGCAAAGTGACTTGTTTTTGTGAGATCTTTAACATAAAAAGCAGCAATCCTTGTAGTGAGACAACCCCTTTAACAGTGCATAGTACCAATAATTGACATAATATATGCTTTACCATGCCTAATCAGTCATGTGTATTCTTTTTCAACCATTCATTACAAGATAATTGTGAATTTGCTAGTCCACCTTTAACATCTGTGACGTAAATAATTGCCTTAATTTGATTGTTATATGGACCATGCCTTTAACCCCTTAAGCCTCAGGCCTGAAAAGTACTTAATGACCAGCACATTTTTTTAGTTTTTGCCTCCCTGTGATGTAACAGCCATAACTTTGATATTTTTTCAATGACCCAGTTGTATGAGGCCTTGTTTTATGCACGAGAAGTTGTACTTTTTGGGGGAATAGTTTACGTTCACTTATAAATTATTGCAGAATTTTTTCTCCATTTATTTAATTGTTTTTTTTTTTACACCATACACATTTCACACTTAATAATGGTTAGATCAATTCTACAGGTTCTTATGGTCGTGTGGATACCTAATATGTGTAGGGTTTTTTTTGTGTGTAATGTATGCACAATTATTTTTTATTATTTATTTTTATTTTATTATTTATTTTATTACATTTTTCTACACTTTTTTTTATGTTTTTTTACTTTTTTTAAAATCCCATGAAGGGAGAACGGTTTTTCATTTTTTTTTTAACACTTAGTAATGTATTAGTATATTCACATATGCTAATACATTCTAATCTGTGTCAGTTTGATACAGGCTGCAGTCAGGGCACACTGTGTGCTGGCCTGACTGCAGCCTTGTTACACAGACAGCTCTGGGGCTACTCTAGGTCCCCAGGGCTGACTGCGCAACCGTTTCCCGGGCTCTGTCAGGTCACCGTAGTCCTGATCAGCCCTTTGATTATGCCGCGGTCACTGACCGCGGCAATCGGTGGGTTAAGTGTAAGGGAGCGGAGGTTTCCTCCACTTCCCGGCGCTTGCAGAGACTGCTCTAGAAACAGAGCTGTTAAAGGGGTTGTCTCACTACATTGATTCATCTCACCTCGGTCCTGTTTTCTTGGTTTCATTTTGAATTCAGGGGCGTGTTTACTGGCTTCTACTAGGCTGCAGTAGAAGCCAGGTCTGTAGCTATAGCAACCAACGCTGGCAGCCTATCAGGAGAGATGGAACAGGTCTGTAGCTATAACAGCCAGTGCTCTCAGCCTATCATGAGGGATTGAACAGGTCTGTAGCTATAGCAACCAGCGCTGGCAGCCTATCAGGAGAGATGGAACTGGTCTGTAGCTATAACAGCCAGTGCTCTCAGCCTATCATGAGGGATTGAACAGGTCTGTAGCTATAGCAACCAGCGCTGGCAGCCTATCAGGAGAGATCAAACAGGTCTGTAGCTATAGCAACCAGCGCTGGCAGCCTATCAGGAGAGATCAAACAGGTCTGTAGCTATAGCAACCAGCGCTGGCAGCCTATCAGGAGAGGTGGAACTGGTCTGTAGCTATAACAACCAGTGCTCTCAGCCTATCAGGAGAGATGTTACAGGTCTGTAGCTATAGCTACCAGTGCTGGCAGCCTATCAGGAGAGATGGAACAGGTCTGTAGCTATAGTGACCTGAGGAGCTGATGCAGCCCATACAAGAGGGGATATCTAGGAATTGGTAGGACACTGTTAATGGACACATATTACAAAGTGACTTGTTTTTGCAAAATCTTTAAAATGAAATGCAGCAATCCCTGTCGTGAAACAAAGTACAGCTCTGTTCCTCGCGCAGCTGCAATGCTGGGAGGCACAAGTACCCGATTCTGCAGCAACGGCAAAAAACGTTGCTGCAGAACAATAACCTGAAATGTCCGCTGCCAAAAGATGATGGGCGGTTGTTAAGAGGTTAAATTGTTGCACTATCAAAGTATTGTTAAGCCATAACTAAGGGTGCTGTAACCTGAAACGCGTCAACCTTTTACCATCACCAATTTTTAATGTGATACTAATAAGTTCACGTTTTATACCTCATGGTGCTGGATCTTCATCATTGGGCTGTAGATAAAAGTTATCCAAAACCACCAGAAAACGTTAAAAAAAAAAAACCCAACAGAATTCCCTCCATGTATGAACAGCACAATGAGGATCTCACTCAGGAGGCCTAATAGCCCCAACGTGACCCGCTCTGGTTCTCCGTTACATTGGCGCAATGGTGGCATAGACGGAGAGCAGGCAAGTTTTTCCCTTCCACCCTACTGTTTTCTTGCCGGTTGTGACAGGGCTGAAATATTTCTTCGCATTACTGCCGCAGTACAAGAAAAAAAAAAAAGTTGAGCTAATCCTCTTACTCCAGATAGAAGGGAGGGGGCCGGAGATCGTTATCTCCTTCTGCGAGCTCCTGCCCTCTCCTTTCTTTGTTGCAAGTTCCTTCTCGCCTAATTGAACATCAGATCTCCCCAGCTCTGGTTCACAGCAATCTAGGGGCCTTGTCAGGGATATAACATCAGAAAATGGCAGAAAATAAGAAAAGCAGAAGTTCAGGTGGACGCTGACAGTCCACAAAATGTGTGTCACCTGCAGGAAGCCGGAGGGGCTCCTGGGCCTTGTGTTTTATACATGATAAAAAAAATGGCCGATACTTTACACCCATTAGATGTCTGTTCTCTTAGGCGTCCTTCAATGTTTGGTAATGAAAAAGTTCTCGTTATTTAGGCTCTGCCTCCCCCCACTTTTAAACTGAATGAGTTTGCATTCATTTGCGTTGCTAACAGGGACATGTGGGCTGTCATGTGGTCTGTAGCTATAGCAACCAGAGCTGGCAGACTATCATGAGAGTGAGAACAGGTCTGTAGCTATAGCGACCAGTGCTGGCAGGCTATGAGGAGAGAAAGAACAGGTCTGTAGGCAGAGGGACCACCAGTGGCAGCCTATCAGGAGAGATAGAACAGGTCTGTAGCTATAGCGACCAGTGCTGGCAGCCTATCAGGAGAGATTGTACAGGCCTGTAGCTATAGCAACCAGTGCTGGCAGACTATCATGAGAGATTGAACAGGTCTGTAGTCATAGTGACCAGCGCTGGCAGCCTATCAGGAGAGATTGTACAGGCCTGTAGCTATAGCGACCGGAGGAGCTGATGCTCATGGTTGGCTCTACTTTATTGCAGTACTGTCTTTCATTTTATACTAATCCAAGTAGGGTTTTGAGGATAGTTTTCTCCTTGTTGTGGTTGCAATGGATCCCAAACCATTGACTTTTTCAATCTGGCTGGTCAGGGCCACCATCAGAAATGTTGGGGCTCCATACAGCTGGAGCGTCTGGGCCCCCCCTCTGTTGCCCCGCCCATCACTTAGCGCCCTCAGCTCTGCCCCCACCCATCGCTCTACGCTTCAAGCTCCAACCATCGCTCCACAACCCCCAGCTGAACCCCTCCCCCCACTCCCGGCCAACCCGTCCGGCATCACACTGCCCCGCAACCACCACCACCCCAGTCACAAGAAGAAAAATGCAATTGCACCATTGTTTTTGGATTTAGTTCATGTTGGATTTTGCAACGTACAGTTTATCTGTATTTTGTGGATTAATACATATCCAAGGGCCAGCAAATACCGCCACATGATCACCACATGTCACCACTATGTTACTGACCAAACCAGTATATCCAGACCAATATTGCCAAACAATAACATACAAAGACCAAATAATACCGCTAAATAGCAAACCATATACTGACTCATATACTGACTAACCCCACCATAATGTTACTGACCAAATCAGCATACCAAGACCAATATCACCAAATAACAACAATATACAGGCACCTAATAATACCACCACATCATCACTAAAAACCATTACACCAAGACCAATACTTCCTCCATACAGTGACCCTATAGTGGTAGATACCAGGTACACAGGTGCTTTGCAAATAGTTTACTTACATTTATGGCCTCACAGGTGACGTCTCGTTCACTTTCTCTCTTCTTCTCTGTTCGGTCGAGACCTCCATGATGACTTCCTCCGTCCACCACTCGTCCCTGCAGAATTTACAACACAAACACCTGAGACTCCTCACTTTTATATCATTTTCCCAACTGTGTGCCCCCCTCATGTACAAACTCCCCATCCATAGTGACCCAACTGGTAATAATTACCCCCTGGTAACTATGCCCCCCCAGTAGGTAGGCAGGTAGATTAGGAGCCCCCCCAGTCAGTAAGTAGGTACATTTGGGCCCCCAGGCTGTAGCTAGGTAGCTTAGGATCTCCTATTGGTAGCTAAATAGATTTGGGCCCCCTGTGAGTAGCTAGGTAGCTTGGGGCCCCCTCTGTAGTTTAGGGCTCCTGCAGGTAGTTTAGGACCCCCTGTAGGTTAGGGCCCCTCTGTACCTTAGGGGCTCCTTTGTAGTTAAGGGCTCCCTATAGTTTAGGGCCCCCCTCTGTGGGATAGGGCCAACTCCTTTAGTTTTAGGGCCCCCCTCTGCAGGATAGGGCCCCCTCTGTAGGATAGGGCCCCCTCCTTTAGTGTTAGGGCCCCCTCTGTAGGATAGGGCCCCCTCCTTTAGTGTTAGGGCCCCCTCTGAAGGCTAGGGCCCCCTCCTTTAGTGTTAGGGCCCCTTCGGCAGTGCAGGGCCCCCTAGTAGGTAAGTACTTACCTGGCCGCGCTCCCCCGGCGTCTCCGTCTCCTCCCGGCCCCAAGCCTGCTGCTTTAGTCTTGGAGCCGAGGACAGGCAGGCGTCGCAATGACGTCACTCGCATCGCACCGCCTGCCAGCTATGTATGGCAAGGGCAGGGAGTGCATAGCTCTCCCTGCTCCGCCGTTCATCTTAATTGTATGCGCGTCGCACGGACATGCATACAATTAAGAGATTGCCGCTATGAAGCAAGTGGGCGGAGCCTGCCGCCGGCGGCAGCCCCCCCTGGCTTCACAAACCGTCCGGCCCCGGTAGAGCAGTACCGATTGTATTGCCCTATCAGCGGCCCTGTGGCTGGTTGACAGGTACAGCACCATACCCACTTTTCTTCTTGGGACGCACTGTATGTTATCCATATTATCCAGATATATGGGAGTGTAGAGCTGTATTCCACATACCATAAAAAAACACAATTTTTTGGGGCCATGTTAACAGCTCAATGGCTGGACTAAACTGAACCCAGAAGCTGGCAACTCTGGCCTTTATGCTAACTGGGAAAAATTGACAGGTGCAGCTGCACACCAACTTAACCCCTGTTCACACCAGCATGCAGAAAAGCTGCAGTATAATGCATGGGGAGATTGCACAAATGCAAAAATACCAGTAGAACAACCACTCACATACCCTCCATGCATGAGGGGGGGTTGTTGCTGGTACTACAATTTCATAAAAATAAGACGATACAGAAGGGTGCCATAAATACAGATACGTGTGGTGCACCGTGCTGGCTTACAACCTATTAGTGACGCCCATACTATTAGATGAGGCGAGCTGCCCAGCACTTTCTGGGTGTCCAACACAAAGTACAGACACCCTCCGCTCCCCAGCACTGTTGGGCAGATGAAAAATATGACATACTGGAAAAATGTTAAATATGAGGTATTAGTTGGTATAGGGGCAAGCTCGCAAGCTCCGGCAAGGCTCCTCATGTCTTGCGAGTCCCTACGCTAACAATTTACAGAAAAAACTTAAAAAAATGGATTTAAAACTACAAGGGTGTAATTGTAATATACAACCCCATCATTGCTGCCAATTTGATGGTGTGAAGACCCATACACAACCACCCAGAACGGAAGAAAGTGTAGGAATCAGACCCAACACCAATATTCTGGATCCTGTCTGGTGGAGGCTCTGGGGTCAGAGATATGGTCTCCACTGGAGCAGATTGGTTCTTGTCTTGTGGGTTTCAGGTCATTCACCAGTGGGGAGGCTGGGCTTGAGGTCCTTGTCTCCCTCCCTCACCCACATTTTACCCACCCTTGGTTGAACTTGATGGACACATGTCTTTTTTTTTCAACCGTACTAACTATGTAACCCCTCAAAATAAGAGGGTTCCATTTTAATTTTCCTACCATAATGAACAGCATTGAGCATTGCATGGCCTTGTAGAATGACTAGTCAAGCGTAATACGCGTATATCTCTGTTCCAATGGAGGGAAGACACCTGGAACTTGCTTAACTTAAAGTAGTTATACCCACTTCATGACTGTCCGCCAACTCTGTGACTCAATAAATGTATATGGAGATGTCCTATGCTAAGTACATGAGTGGACCTTGGGTTCAACAGATCCAGCTTCTTGCATCCAACATCCCTATCTGAGATGGTTCCAGATCGTAAGACATATGTGAACACTAACAGACATGGAGAGAGGGACAAGGAAAAAGTCTCTGCTCCCATGAGGATGACCAGACTTGTGCACTGCATACAAGGACGCATGTAACACACATAGTAGAATAGGTTGGAAAAGACATTGGTCCATCAAGTCCAACCTATAACGATACAGTGTTGATCCAGAGAAAGGCAAAAAAAACCCCTTTAAGATGGACACCAATTGTCCATATAAGAGGAAAAAGTATCTGCACCCATGAGGATGGCCAGACTTGTGCACTGCATACAAGGGCCCATGTAAAATACATAGTAGATAAGGTTGGAAAAGACATAGGTCCATCAAGTCAAACCTATAACGATAGAGTGTTGATCCAGAGAAAGGCAAAAAAAGACCTTTAAGATGGACACCAATTGTCCATACAAGAGGAAAAAGTCTCTGCACCCATGAGGATGACCAGACTTGTGCACTGCATACAAGGACTCATGTAACACACATAGTAGAATAGGTTGGAAAAGACACAGGTCCATCAAGTCCAACCTATAACCCTACAGTCAAGGACGGGAGAACGGGTAGGCGACTGCCTAGGGCACCACTTCATTCCAGGCAGAAAGCGAGGCACAAGGAAGTATGGAGTAAGCTGAATTTTTCATTGGGGGGCGATATATGCCTTGTTTCCTCATTGCACCAGAATACCATGTTCCAGTCCTGCATAGAGTGTTGATCCAAAGGAAGGCAAAAAAACCATATAAGGTGGACACCAATTGTCCATACAAGAGGAAAAAGTCTCTGCACCCATTAGGATGACCAGACTTGTGTACTGCATACAAGGGCCCATGTAACACACATAGAAGATAAGGTTGAAAAAGACACAGGTTCATTAAGTCCAACCTAGAACCCTACATTCAGGGCCGGGAGTATGGGTAGGCAACTGCCTAGGCAGAAAGCAGGGCACAAGGAGGTATGGAGTAAGCTGAATTTTCCATTGGGGGGTGATATATGCCTTGTTTCCCCATTGCACCAGAATACCATGTCCCAGTCCTGCATAGAGTGTTGATCCAGAGGAAGGCAAAAACTCCTATAAGGTGGATACCAATTGTCCCATACAAGAGGAAAAAGTCTGTGTATCCATGAGGATCAACATATGTACCGCATACAAGTGTATGATCAGTTTTAGTATCAGCCTGGAACCCAACATACTTCATCCTTCTTAAAGGAGGCCCCCATAAATACATACATTAGTTAATTGATCACATCATGGGTTGTGTTAACTTGGATCTAAGGTCCATGGCCAGCTGTAGTATCAGACATACTAAAACCTCACCCTCATGCTTTTTTAAGGAGCCCCTCATACACATTAGGTAATTGGTTGATCCCACTGTGGGTTTGACCAACTTGGATCTAATGTGTATGGCCATGGAAAGTCGTAAGAGTGTTGGTAGTATGGTAAATGACACAAGTCCATCACGTTCATCCTATAACCCTACAGTGTTGATCCAGAGGAAGGCAAGAACCCATATAAGGTGGACACTAGGGGCCACATGTATGAAAACTGTTTAGTAACCTTTGGCAACAAAGTGGGTTTTAGACCTAAACCGTTTTCATACATGTGGCCCTAATTGTTCCATATATGAGGGAAAATTTCTTCCCAACTCCAAATCTGTCGATCAGAATAATACCTGGATTAACGTTCTATCTCCAGAATCCAGTCCCCAAAACCTGTGATATTATATGTTTTTTTAAGAAAGGCACCTAAACCCCTATTGAACTTGGTCAATGACTCCACCATCACAACCTCTTGTTTCAGCAAGCTCCAAAGTGTCACTGCTCTTACAGTAAAGAATCCCCATTTGTGTTGATGGTGAAACCAACATTCCTCTGGATGTAGAGGATGCCCTGTTATCGTTTCTACAGCACCCAGTTCTTGTCCCCAATATTATTAGATCTATAAACGTCTCACCTCTCCAAAGAAACTGTGTGGTCAATGGGGATGTCATTTGGATTGAAAGTCAATGACATGGGATGGAGGTGGCAACCTGGCACCATAAGGAGGTATTCGTTTTGGTGGTTGCCCTACTCTATTCTATGTATGCCATGGATGTCAAACACATTTCACTTAGGGCCAGACTAGCATTATGGTTTTCCTCAAAGGGCCATTGGAGGGTGGCTAAGAGGCTTGGGTAGGGCTGTTAGAGCTGTGCCCCCGTCTGTGAGTTGAACAGAGCAACATGGAGGTGCGAGCCGGCGCTCCGAATCCAAGATGGCGACTGCTTCCCGTGCTGGCACTGCCACCTCTTCCAAGCCCTAGCTGCATCGTCCGGGTAAAGTGGAGAACCGTTCCTTCTTCTACTTCCGGATCTTTTCTATCCCTATTCACTGTCTCTAAGCCCTTGAAGGCCACACAGAATGACGTGGTGGTTGGTTGTATTCGGCCAGCAGACCTTGAGTTTGACAAGTGATGTACACCAATGATGCCATAACTTCAAAATGGTTGCCACTTCCTGTCCACTTTGGAGGACAAAAACCATGCAAGAGCGGAGGAAAATTCATAAGCTCTGTGAAGTTTTATTAGAGGGGTAGAAGGGGCATAAAAATATAAATGCTATTTCAGACACAAAAATGAAGGAAACTAGTAAAAGGTAGGAAAAAAAGCAATAGATCCTTCTTCGACAGAAGTCCATAATTTTTTGATTGATGTTTTGTTAAAAGATCAAAAGGGATACCGTTCCTCATTAGGGAGAGGCACCATATAGTTGTGTGGAGACTTATACACCGTTGGTTGCTCCACTAAAACATAACGTACATTCTAAAAGGCTCATGGGAAATTAGCTAGGACTCTGCAGCGCCATCTAATGGATGTAGTGTACCTCGGGTCAATCAGATATTTATTGGCTCTAATCCCATTTACATTGTAAGACTCAGTGAGTCGGAAATGAGTTGAGGAAGGCTACATCCATTAGATGGCGCTGCAGAGTCCTAGCTAATTTCCCATGAGCCTTTTAAAGTATTGTTAATGAAGCCAAATGGGATGAGAGTCAAAGGACTTGTGTGATACTGGTGTCAAGCAACTCCTGTAAGCAGCCATATCTATATCTCTGCTTGGCTCCTCTTGTGTTCTGAGCACCACCTCTGTGCATAAGATATTCCAAGGAGCCAACATAACGCAGGATATCTTTGGATACCCTGGAATTATTGCAGAAAATCTCTTGCTTTAGAACCAGAAATCATTATGGAGAGTACATTAATGGGGTTTTCTCACCATGATTTTTCACAGAGTCACAGACAGCTTCAGACTCACACTGCCTGGTCAGGCTGTGGGTGGTTCTAAAGCAATTATTAGCATATTTAGCTCCTCTATAACTAGCTGAGCATTATAGTGACATAAGTAATAAACAAAGCTACAGAACTCCAAGGAATAAGAAACAAGTGTGTATCAAAAGAGAACAATCTAATCTTGTTAGAGATAAAGACTCTGCTTCGTCCAACCATAGTGACGTCACTCCCTGTTCTCTGTCTAATCAGGAAGGAAGATTTGGAAGGTAACCGCGAGACACTTCTGTGCACTTAGAGCAGGCGAGATCTCTCTTACTTCCTCACCAGGGCAAAATCAAAACAGCAAAGTATTTAGTAAAAGTCTTCATTTACGTTTTCCTACATGTTGAAAGCTTATCATTGTAGTGAGAAAACCCCTTCAATGAGAAAAGCAAGGAACGTTACCAAAGACTTAATTAGTTTAACAAGGCTCTGTGCCACGTCGCTACAGATTGGGATGAACGACTATGTATAATGGGTGTAAAATGGAATCATAATGGGCTCAGATAATATTCAGTTCATTTCGAGATGAATTACAAGACCCATAAAAATGGTGCCAAGATGTGGCCAAGGCATATTTTTGTCTACAACTTTCACTACAAAAAGGGCAAGGGGGCATTGAAATTCTTGTCAGGCTACAGTGGACCTAAAAGAGAGTTGGACTAGGAGACTAAAAATGTAAAAGTTCTAGATAACATAATTTAGAGTTTTAGTCCTCCTCCTTGTGCCTCCTGAGTTCGTCTTCATCTCTTCCTGTCGGCTCCTCCATGCTGCAATGATATCGTCATCATCCATTTCTGCCGTTTCTTCTCTGGCCTTTCTAATCCGAGCCCGTCGGTCTCCAGAGCTGTTATTTTCCAAAGGCTCACTTTTATCATCTTCATCTTTCTCAAACCTCCCTGTAAATTGTCTTTTCGAACCCAGATCTCTCGTGTCTGGGACGTCAGAATCTTCTAGTTCTTCTAAGTAACTTCTTCTGGGTGGTCTAGTGTTTGGTAGCTCGATATCGTCCAACCCATTTTGTGGGCGCTCAT
Organism: Phyllomedusa bahiana; assembly: GCA_025379985.1. Taxonomy (NCBI): domain Eukaryota; kingdom Metazoa; phylum Chordata; class Amphibia; order Anura; family Hylidae; genus Phyllomedusa; species Phyllomedusa bahiana. Next base: position 29,250 of record JAODAL010009931.1, read on the forward strand.
TGAGATGAGGTTCAGGGCTTTGGGATTCGTAGACCTTGGAACGTCGGACATGATCGTATTCTTCTTCAGAAGACATCGAGAATCTTGATGTGGACCTGGCTGAGTCTCTGTAGCTCTGAGAAGATGAAGAGCCCTCTTTGTCGAATTCTGATGACTTTCTGGAGTATCCATTAACTTGAGATTCCATATCTTGCTTGTGTTCTGATTTTCTTGACCTTTCATATGATCTTTCGTTATTAGATACTGAGGACCTTTCTGTTTTCACCTCACTGAGCCATTTGCTGACATTCGTTTCCAAATCGGAACTTGTATAGTTGGCACTTGAGAGATGACCGAGATTATCTCGGTGGGATGTTTTTTCAGATTTTTTCCATTCTTGATTTAAGGACGACCTAGAACTTTGGAACCTTGAGCTTAGAACACTTTCTTTCTCTTCTTCTTCATCGTCTTCAGTGCCTTTAGCCTTTTTCTTCCTGTACATGTAGCTTCGCTTGTTGTCAGTAACAACTTTTTCTTTTCGATACTGGGTCAATTTTTCGGTCAACTCTTCCCTCATTTCATTTTCTTTCTGGTTGAGCTTTTTCAGATCCACGTCATCCATATAAAGTCCATACAGTGGGACGCTCGTTTGGTTAATTTTTCTCTTAGCACTTGGTAGATTTGCAGTTGAGTTGGTCGAACCATTATAAGACAACACCGAGTCTGAGCTTTTAAGGTCACGCTGCTGAAATCCGGAACCCGAGAGGCAAGAACCTCCGGCCGCACCAAATAGGGAAGATCTATCATCATCTGCTCTTCTTCCAAGATCTCCAGAAGCCATGCTCATTGCTGACGAAGCACGGGACATCATCATGATCTCGTTCTGTTTTTGAGCGATGGTTTCGTTCACTACATTGGCTATCCAGTTCTGGATGCCGGCGATGGAGATGGCATCAGCCCCAGGTGGTAAGTTTGGTGGCAGCCCTGTAGGAAGTTGTGCTTGGCTGACAGCACTCCTAGCCTGAGATTGATGGGACCTGTTGCTCTGCATGCTCAACACCGAGGCCGCGTCATTACCGCCGCTAGATGAAGGTGCGATCTGAAAAAGAGCAGATAATGGGATGCTACCACTTATTGAACTCTCATTATCCCAGCCACACATAGATTGGCTTTCCTCCAGGTTCTGCTTGGAACGTTCCAAAATCTCTGCCCTTCTCTGTTTGCGTTTGATACTCGCACTGTCTTCTACTTTGGCCATTTCCACGATTTCCTCCTTATTTTCATTGCCTATTTTCTTCTGCTGCTTCAGCTTCCAGGTCTGGTAGGCCGATATGTCTACATCCGATTGACTCGTTTGGTCTTCTTCTTTCTTCTCGCAATTACCCTCCTTGTTCTGGGCGTCTGATGCCTCGGAGTCTTTCTTGTGATACCCGAACTGAATCCTCTTAACTTTCCACCTTTCTAGAGCAGTCAATTTATGTTTGTTCTTTTTGCAGAAGTTGAATAAAGAACCTGCTTCCGAGCAAAGACTTTCTTCGTCAATATCTTTGTTCCTCTTCTTCTCCTTCTCATCGCTCTTCGTTATAGCTTCCTTCTCAATTTCCTGAAGCCTCTGGTTCCACATATCCCAGGTACTGTCGGTGGATTCAGAATCGGAACGTCCTCTGCTCATCCGTTTCATTCGACTCGCTTCAAATTGTTGCTTCAACATCCGGATTTCTTGGGAAGTGACGCTTTCAATGTCACTAATTTCACTTGGCGAATAGCATCTCCCACTCATCATAGAACTCCCATCATCTCCAGGGGGAAGGGACTGATATTTAGCATTTTCCTTCTGCCAGTTATAAATCATCTGTCTCAGGTAGTCATCACTCACTTCTCCTTCTTCTTCTACGTCTGGAAGTTTTACACTTTGTCCATTTTCTTTCTTTGGCATCACCCTCGGTGGAAGTCCTTGTTTTCTTCTCCATTCTTCGTAGATCTTCTCCTCCTCGTCTTCATCGATGAGTGTCGGCTGCTTGGACACTACACTTGATTTTCCCGCCATGCTCATGGCACTTCCCATAACACTAGTGTTATCCTGCTCCTCGACAGTAATGGAGTGAACTTTGGCCCCCATGATGCTCTCTGTGTCTTCTTCTTCTACGACTATAGAGTGTGTCTTGGCTTCTATGACTGAGCCTTGACTATTGTTATCACCGTCATCGGAATATTCCCGCTCTTCTAGCAGTTTTTCATTGAGCTCTCGAAGCTGCATTATAAACCCGTCATTCGGATAGATGGCTCGCTTCTTGCGTAAGGTCATTAGGGCTTCAAGGATAGTCATGTGATGGAAGATCATCAAATAAGCTGCCACTAGGACGGCAGGTCTACTCATTCCCATCTCGCTGTTCACCAAAACTTTACCTGTCAATAGAGAAAAGCAAAAGTTATTATTTTTTTGCAAAATGACTTCATTTTAGTTTAAAATGATTATATTGATTATGAGACTACCATAAATCTACACCTTAATAGGTACAAAGATAGCAACTAAACCCGGTCCTAGTCCCTTGTTGGGGCCAAAAGCACCTCTGCCACATAACAAATCCCTAGAATGGCATATAGTAGATGGGGGCCCTGTTACAGATTTTGTCTTTTGGCTCAGGAGGTTCCAGTTACACCTCTACATAGATGTCTATTATGACCTCTCACCCTGACACATCAAACTGATTTCAGAGGATCCCAGTGGGAATCCATTAATGATCCCTGGTTTAAGCAAAACTTGCCAAGCCCCTCTAGGTAACCTTACTGCGCATTTGCTGTGTACCTAAGTGGGCCTAAGGACAAGTTATCTCACCAGAAATATAAGATAATGAACCGAGATTGCAACAGGCTTTTCTCCTAGAGGTGTACATACTTTTGCAGTTCTAGACAGTATCGGCTACAGCAAACAGTAACCCAGACCTGGGAGAAAAATTCTATAATAGATGAATGGATCAGGAGTTTCTGACACATTTGCTGGAGGGTCTCCCATTGTCCATAATGTCCTATTCATGGAGGGTTCTGGCTGCTGCTTCATAGGACAAGGACAATGCTATTTCTGAAGGCTCCAGTGGACGTGGGTCACAGCTCTGACAGCAAATGATTTATACTCCCGGAGAGTTTAGAAGATGTCGCTCGGAAGGTGAAAACACAAGGATGAGACTGGAAAAGAATTACCAGCGACTCACAAACATCATGGGCTGCCGATAACTGAGGCTGCGCCTGGTGACAGATGTGGAGGCGCAGACCTCACATGATCGGCTGCGGTAACAATAATTCCATAAAAATATTGAAAAAAACCCTTTTTTACAATTTAAAAAAAATAATAATTTAAGCAATAGATTTCTCCCTTATCAATTAGAGAAATAGCTTTACACAGTTAATATTGGATGTGGTCAGGGCTCAGCACCCGCTATTTGTAATATTTTTGATTTTGCATATATGGTCCTGTGGTGCAGGGATTCGATCTCCTCTCTGCAGCTGCCCCACGATTTATCCTGAAGTGTGACAACAATAACCAGCGTCAGCCATGTTACCTCTCATAGGACTGTCTTATCTGTCACTGGGTCATACAGGCCTGCCCATAAATAACTCTTCCTGGCAGTGGCTAAATAGTTATTAGTCCATGTGTGAGACCAGAGTGTGTTACCATTGTATCTATCTATCTATCTATCTATCTATCTATCTATCTATCTATCTATTTATCTATCTACATCCATATCTATCTATCTATCTATTATATCTATCTATCTCTCATATCTATCTATCTAATCTATCTATCTACTACTATCTACATCTATCTCATATAACTCATATCTATCTCATATCTATCTATCTATCTATCTATCTATCTATCTATCTATCTATCGCATATGTATCTATCTATCTCCTACTATCTATCTATCTCATATCTATCTATCTATCCCATATCTATCTCATATCTATCTATCTATCTATCTATCCCATATCTATCTATCTATCTACTATCATCTATCTATCATCCCATATCTATCTATCTACTATCTACTCATACTATCTATCTCAATCTATCTATCTCATATCTACATCTATCTAACTATCTATCTATCTAACTATCTATCTATCTATCTATCTAGCTATCTATCTAGAGACAATGGAGAAAAAAAGAGAAAAGGAGGGGAAGAGGTGCACAATAGTGAAGTAAGTCAGAGACAACGTACACTGTAAATACAGTGGTAGGAATATGCTCACCTAGTCTGGTTGTGCTACTGGAGAGGCACAACACTCTTAAGAGCATGGGAGGCTCAAATGCGAGCAGTGGATGCGGCAGCCAGCTGCAATAGTATCCCCAAACGCCAAAAAACACATGGTGAAGGGTGGAAGTACAGAAAGTAGATAGCAAATGCAGGTCCACGGCGCACTTCTCCGTGAGATAGCACAAAAGCTCCAAGGTATTTTAAAACTATGGGCTTTATTAAGAAGGTGCAGAGCAGTAGTGCACTCTAGCACATAAAAGCAACTAAAATCTTACATGTTTCGCCCGAAAAACCCCTTTCCCGGGCTCTTTGGGAAAAAAAAAAAAAAAAAAAAAAAAAAAAAAAAAAAAAAAAAAAAAAAAAAAAAAAAAAAAAAAAAAAAAAAAAAAAAAAAAACCCTATCTTTAGCCATAAACTATCATCTAATCTCATATACTTATCTTTTCTTCTCCATCTAATCTCGTCTATCCTCTTATCTCATTCTATCTATCTAATCTATCCCATATCTAATCTATCTCATATCTATCTCATATCTATCTCATTTTCTATCTCATATCTATCTCATATACTATCTATCTCATATCTATCTATCTCATATCTATCTTCTTTCATATCTATCTCTATTCTAACTATCTATCCATATCTATATCTATTATCTATCTATCTCATATCTATCTATACTCATATCTATCTATCTATCCATATCTATCTATCTATCATCTATCTATCTATCCCACATACTATCTATCATCTCTATCATCTATCCATATATTATCTATCTATCATATCCATTCTATCTATCTATATCTCATATCTATCTATCTATCTCATATCTATCTCATATCTATCTATCTATCTATCTATCTATCTATCTATCATCTATCTCTATCTATCTATCTCATATCTATCTCATATCTATCCCATATCTATCTATCTATCTATCTTTCTTTCTATCTATCTATCTCTGTCTTGCTATCCATCCATATTATTCCTGTGTAGATGTTTGTGGTGAGACGCATAATCCATCCATTAATCCACACTATTTGCAGACAGCCCGCGTCCGCCGGTCACTTGTATTATTATCCTCTACTTATATTTTTATGCTTTGTTATTCTTACTCCTAAAATAACGGCGGGGCCTGATGATTCACCCTGCAGTCAGGTCTGCCGTGGCAGCGGGTTATATTTATCCGGCCTGAGGGGCCCCTGTAACTGGGAAGGGGCTGATGTCCACTTTGTGGTGACTGAATGGCAGGATTGTATCGCTGCTGCAGAAGCGGCAATTTCCCACTGAGACGTGCAATTAACTGGGGGAGCGAAGACCACAGAAATATTATTATTATCATCAGCAGCAGCGTCGTTATACATCGGAGGGTGTGTGACTGTACCACACTCGTCCTGGGTTAGTTTGCCTCTTTTACTCCAGTCACATCCAAAGCTGCATTCAGACAACAGTACATTATTGGAGATCCCAGGATAGCTACACAGTGAGGTCACATTACACTTTGGATGTTACTGGAGTTTATCTACCAGTACAAAACTGAAAAAAGGTTTCAGTAAATCCTTGTGTTCTCTGTGATATAACAGTTCTGTAGTATCTTCTCCTATATCTCGGTGTTATCCTGTTCCTCTGTTAATCCTCCAGGAAATGTATTACTGAATCTGACATCTGGGTGTGACCAATTAGAGGTGTGTCTCTGTACAGTCTAACATTGTCCAATAAATCACATTATATAAGCAAATATATTGCTCAAATGCAAGTGGCAAGGCCAGCATGTTGGTACGATGACCATCCTGCTTACGCGTTTCAAGTCGTAAAGGGACTCTTGTTCACAGCATGCAATTTTAAAATGATTTCAATAAAGTGCTAATTTTATGAAACACTATTTGGATTCTTTATTCAGGATTCTAGGAGGAATAACAGAGGAACAGCACAACACAGAGATATAAGAGAAGAGGCTCCAGAATTGTGATTTCATGGGGAACACAGGTCCTCTATAAAGGATAACAAGCCCCGGATAACACTGCCTGTGCCCCGAACCTCATCGGGTCCAGGCTGCTGCCGTAGGCCTGGAGCGCCGACTGCCTCCTGAACGGTATGTGCTGAGGGCTTGCGTGGAGCAGAGAGCAAAGGCTCGCCGCTCCGCAGAGTACTCTGTTGAGCTGCAAGAAGGCTGAATGCGCGGCATGGTGACTTCAAGCCACCTGAAGAAGAAGACCGGGAGCATCGACAGCGTCAGGGCGCGAGGTAAGGTGAGAGCTGTTAGTTTTTTTTATTTTTAATTAGACCTATACATGCTGGGGGACCTATAAACTCTATAGTGCTGGGGGCCATATAAACTATATATTGCTTTATGACCTATAAACTCTATATTGCTGGGGGTCCTATAAACTCTATAGTTCTGGAGGCCATATAAACTTTATATTGCTGGGTGACCTATAAACTCTATATTGCTGGGGGCCATATAAACTCTATATTGCTGGGGGACCTATAAACTCTATAGTGCTGGGGGGTCATATAAACTATATATTATTGGGGGACCTATAAACTCTGTATTGCTGGGGGACCTATAAACTCTATATTGCACATTGCTGTAGCCATATAACCTCTCGATTGCAGGGGGAACTAAAAACTCTATAGGGCTGGGGGCCATATAAACTCTCTATTGCTGGGGGACCTATAAACTCTATATTGCTGGGGACCTATAAACTCTATAGTCCTGGGGGCCATATAAACTCTATATTGCTGGGGGCCATATAAACTATATATTACTGGGGGATCTATAAACTCTATAGTGCTGGGGGCCATATAAACTATATATTGATGGGGGCCATATAAACTCTATATTGCTGGGGGACCTATAAACTCTATATTGCTGGGGACCTATAAACTCTATAGTGCTGGGGGCCATATAAACTCTATATTGCTGGGGACCTATAAACTATATATTACTGGGGGACCTATGAACTCTATATTGCTGGGGGACCTATAAACTCTATATTGCTGGGGACCTATAAACTCTATATTGCTGGGAGACCTATAAACGATAGTCCTTGGGGCCATATAAACTCTATATTGCTGGGAGACCTATAAACTATAGTGCTGGGGGCCATATAAACTAAAAATTGCTGGGGGACCTATAAACTCTATAGTGCTGGGGGCCATATAAACTATATATTACTGGGGGACCTATAAACTCTATATTGCTGGGGGACCTATAAACTCTATATTGCTGCGGGCCATATAAACTCTATATTGCTGGGGCCATATAAACTCTATATTGCTGGAGGCCATATAAACTCTATATTGCTGGGGACCTATAAACTCTATATTGCTGGGGGCCATATAAACTCTATATTGCTGGGGGCCATATAAACTCTATATTGCTGAGTGATCTATAAACTCTATAGTGCTGGGGACCATATAAACTCTATATTGCTGGGGGCCATATAAACTCTATATTGCTGGGAGACCTATAAACTATAGTGCTGGGGGCCATATAAACTAAAAATTGCTGGGGGACCTATAAACTCTATAGTGCTGGGGGCCATATAAACTCTATATGGCTGGGGGACCTATAAACTATATATTGCGGGGGACCATATAATCTCTATTTTGGTGGGGGACATATAAACTCTATAGTGCTGGGGGCCATATAAACTCTATATTGCTGGGGCCATATAAACTCTATATTGCTGGGGGCCATATAAACTATATATTGCTGGGGACCTATAAACTCTATATTGCTGGGGCCATATAAACTCTATATTGCTGGGGGCCATATAAACTCTATATTGCTGAGTGATCTATAAACTCTATAGTGCTGGGGACCATATAAACTATATATTATTGGGGGACCTATAAACTCTATATTGCTGGGGGACCTATAAACTCTGTATTGCTGGGGGACCTATAAACTCTATATTGCATATTGCTGTAGCCATATAAACTCTATATTGCTGGGGGAACTATAAACTCTATAGTCCTGGGGGCCATATAAACTCTATATTGCTGGGGGACCTATAAACTATATATTACTGGGGGATCTATAAACTCTATAGTGCTGGGGGCCATATCAACTCTATATTGCTGGGGGCCATATAAACTCTATAATGCTGGGAGACCTATAAACGATAGTCCTTGGGGCCATAAAAACTCTATATTGCTGGGAGACCTATAAACTATAGTGCTGGGGGCCATATAAACTAAAAATTGCTGGGGGACCTATAAACTCTATAGTGCTGGGGGCCATATAAACTATATATTACTGGGGGACCTATAAACTCTATATTGCTGGGGGACCTATAAACTCTATATTGCTGGGGGCCATATAAACTCTATATTGCTGGGGCCATATAAACTATATATTGCTGGGGGACCTATAAACTCTATATTGCTGGGGGCCATATAAACTCTATATTGCTGGGGGCCATATAAACTCTATATTGCTGAGTGATCTATAAACTCTATAGTGCTGGGGACCATATAAACTCTATATTGCTGGGGGCCATATAAACTCTATATTGCTGGGAGACCTATAAACTATAGTGCTGGGGGCCATATAAACTAAAAATTGCTGGGGGACCTATAAACTCTATAGTGCTGGGGCCATATAAACTCTATATTGCTGGGGGACCTATAAACTCTATATTGCTGGGGGACCTATAAACTCTATATTGCTGGGGGCCATATAAACTCTATATTGCTGGGGCCATATAAACTCTATATTGCTGGGGGCCATATAAACTATATATTGCTGGGGGACCTATAAACTCTATATTGCTGGGGGCCATATAAACTCTATATTGCTGGGGGCCATATAAACTCTATATTGCTGAGTGATAAATAAACTCTATAGTGCTGGGATCCATATAAACTATATATTGCTAGGAGACCTATAAACTCTATAGTGCTGGGGCCATATGAACTCTATATTGCTGGGTGATCTATAAACTCTATAGTGCTGGGGACCATATAAACTTTATATTGCTGGGGGACCTATGAACTCTATATTGCTGGGGGCCATATAAACTATATATTACTGGGGGCCATATAAACTATATATTGCTGGGGACAATATAAACTCTATATTGCTGGGGGCCATATAAACTATATATTACTGGGGGCCATATAAACTATATATTGCTGGGGACCTATAAACTCTATATTGCTGGGGACCATATAAACTCTATATTGCTGGGGGACCTATAAACTCTATATTGCTGGGGGCCATATAAACTATATTGCTGGGGGACCTATAAACTATATTGCTGGAGGCCATATAAACTCTATATTGCTGGGGGCCATATAAACTCTATATTGCTGGGGGACCTATAAACTATATTGCTGGAGGCCATATAAACTCTATATTGCTGGGGGACCTATAAACTCTATCGTCCTGGGGGCCATATAAACTCTATATTGCTGGGGGATCTATAAACTCTATAGTGCTGGGGGCCATATCAACTCTATATTGCTGGGGGCCATATAAACTCTATATTGCTGGGAGACCTATAAACTATAGTCCTTGGGGCCATATAAACTCTATATTGCTGGGAGACCTATAAACTATAGTGCTGGGGGCCATATAAACTAAAAATTGCTGGGGGACCTATAAACTCTATAGTGCTGGGGGCCATATAAACTATATATTACTGGGGGACCTATAAACTCTATATTGCTGGGGGACCTATAAACTCTATATTGCTGGGGGCCATATAAACTCTATATTGCTGGGGCCATATAAACTCTATATTGCTGGGGGCCATATAAACTCTATATTGCTGGGGGCCATATAAACTCTATATTGCTGAGTGATCTATAAACTCTATAGTGCTGGAGGCCATATAAACTCTGCATTGCTGGGGGCCATATAAACTCTATATTGCTGAGTGATCTATAAACTCTATAGTGCTGGGGACCATATAAACTATATATTGCTAGGAGACCTATAAACTCTATAGTGCTGGGGCCATATGAACTCTATATTGCTGGGTGATCTATAAACTCTATAGTGCTGGGGACCATATAAACTTTATATTGCTGGTGGACATATCAACTCTATATTGCTGGGGGCCATATAAACTATATATTCCTGGGGGACCTATAAACTCTATATTGCTGGGGGCCATATAAACTCTATATTGCTGGGGGACCTATAAACTCTATATTGCTGGGGGCCATATAAACTCTATATTGCTTGGGGACCTATAACTATATTGCTGGAGGCCATATAAACTCTATATTGCTGGGGGCCATATAAACTCTATATTGCTGGGGGACCTATAAACTATATTGCTGGAGGCCATATAAACTCTATATTGCTGGGGGGCATATAAACTCTATATTGCTGGGAGACCTATAAACTCTATAGTGCTGGGGCCATATAAACTATATATTGCTGGGGGACTTATAAACACTATATTGGTGGGGCCATATAAACTCTATATTGCTGGGGGCCATATAAACTCTATATTGCTGGGAGACCTATAAACTCTATAGTGCTGGGGCCATATAAACTATATATTGCTGGGGGACTTATAAACACTGTATTGCTGGGGGACCTATAAACTCTATAGTACTGGGGGCCATATAAACTCTATATTGCTGGGGACCTATAAACTATATATTAGTGGGGGATCTATAAACTCTATAGTGCTGGGGGCCATATCAACTCTATATTGCTGGGAGACCTATAAACGATAGTCCTTGGGGCCATATAAACTCTATATTGCTGGGAGACCTATAAACTATAGTGCTGGGGGCCATATAAACTAAATATTTCTGGGGGACAGATAAACTATATATTTCTGTGGGCCATATAAACTCTATATTGCTGGGGGGCCATATAAACTCTATATTGCTGAGTGATCTATAAACTCTATATTGCTGAGTGATCTATAAACTCTATAGTGCTGGGGACCATATAAACTATATATTGCTAGGAGACCTATAAACTCTATAATGCTGGGGCCATATGAACTCTATATTGCTGGGTGATCTAAAAACTCTATAGTGCTGGGGACCATATAAACTTTATATTGCTGGGGGACCATATAAACTTTATATTGCTGGGGGACCTATGAACTCTATATTGCTGGGGGCCATATAAACTATATATTACTGGGGGACCTATAAACTCTATATTGCTGGGGACCATATAAACTCTATATTGCTGGGGGACCTATAAACTCTATATTGCTGGGGGCCATATAAACTCTATATTGCTGGGGGACCTATAAACTATATTGCTGGAGGCCATATAAACTCTATATTGCTGGGGGCCATATAAACTCTATATTGCTGGGGGACCTATAAACTGTATTGCTGGAGGCCATATAAACTCTATATTGCTGGGGACCTATAAACTCTATAGTCCTGGGGGCCATATAAACTCTATATTGCTGGGGGACCTATAAACTATATATTACTGGGGGATCTATAAACTCTATAGTGCTGGGGGCCATATAAACTCTATATTGCTGGGGGCCATATAAACTCTATATTGCTGGGAGACCTATAAATTATAGTCCTTGGGGCCATATAAACTCTATATTGCTGGGAGACCTATAAACTATAGTGCTGGGGGCCATATAAACTAAAAATTGTTGGGGGACCTATAAACTCTATAGTGCTGGGGGCCATATAAACTATATATTACTGGGGGACCTATAAACTCTATATTGCTGGGGGACCTATAAACTCTATATTGCTGGGGGCCATATAAACTCTATATTGCTGGGGCCATATAAACTCTATATTGCTGGGGGGACCATATAAACTATATATTGCTAGGAGACCTATAAACTCTATATTGCTGGGGCCACATAAACACTATAGTGCTGGGGGCCATATAAACTAAATATTGCTGTGTTATCTATAAACTCTATAGTGCTGGGGTCCATATAAACTATATATTTCTTGGTGACCTATAAACTCTATAGTGCTGGGGCCATATGAACTCTATATTGCTGGGTGATCTATAAACTCTATAGTGCTGGGGACCATATAAACTTTATATTGCTGGGGGACCTATGAACTCTATGTTGCGGGGGGCCATGTAATGTATATCTTACTGGGGGACCTATAAACTCTATATGGCTGGGGCCCATATAATCTCTATGTTGGTGGGGGACCTATAAACTCTATATTGCTGGGGGCCATATAAACTCTATATTGCTTGGGGACCTATAAACTATATTGCTGGAGGCCATATAAACTCTATATTGCTGGGGGCCATATAAACTCTATATTGCTGGGGGACCTATAAACTGTATTGCTGGAGGCCATATAAACTCCATATTGCTGGGGACCTATAAACTCTATAGTCCTGGGGGCCATATAAACTCTATATTGCTGGGGGACCTATAAACTATATATTACTGGGGGATCTATAAACTCTATAGTGCTGGGGGCCATATAAACTCTATATTGCTGGGGGCCATATAAACTCTATATTGCTGGGAGACCTATAAATTATAGTCCTTGGGGCCATATAAACTCTATATTGCTGGGAGACCTATAAACTATAGTGCTGGGGGCCATATAAACTAAAAATTGCTGGGGGACCTATAAACTCTATAGTGCTGGGGGCCATATAAACTATATATTACTGGGGGACCTATAAACTCTATATTGCTGGGGGACCTATAAACTCTATATTGCTGGGGGCCATATAAACTCTATATTGCTGGGGCCATATAAACTCTATATTGCTGGGGGCCATATAAACTATATATTGCTGGGGGACCTATAAACTCTATATTGCTTGGGGACCTATAAACTATATTGCTGGAGGCCATATAAACTCTATATTGCTGAGTGATCTATAAACTCTATAGTGCTGGGGACCATATAAACTATATATTGCTAGGAGACCTATAAACTCTATAGTGCTGGGGCCATATGAACTCTATATTGCTGGGTGATCTATAAACTCTATAGTGCTGGGGACCATATAAACTTTATATTGCTGGGGGACCTATGAACTCTATATCGCTGGGGGCCATATAAACTATATATTACTGGGGGACCTATAAACTCTATATTGCTGGGGACCATATAAACTCAATTTTGCTGGGGGACATATAAACTCTATATTGCTTGGGGACCTATAAACTATATTGCTGGAGGCCATATAAACTCTATATTGCTGGGGGCCATATAAACTCTATATTGCTGGTTCACCTATAACCTATATTGCTGGAGTCCATATAAACTCTATATTGCTGGGGGCCATATAAACTCTATATTGCTTGGGGACATATAAACTATATTGCTGGAGGCCATATAAACTCTATAATGCTGGGGGCCATATAAACTCTATAGTGATGGGGGCCATATAAACTCTATATTGCTGGGGGACCTATAAACTCTATAGTGCTGGGGGCAATATAAACTATATATTACTGGGGGACCTATAAACTAACTATAGAGTGTTGGGGGACATACAGACTACCTATAGAGTGCTGGAGACATTTATACTACCTATATAGTTCTGGGGGCCATATAAACTACCTATACAATGCTGGAGACATATAGACTACCTATACAGTGCTGGGGGCCATATAAACTACCTATACAGTGATGGGGGCCATATAAACTACCTTTACAGTGCTGGGGGACCTATAACCTAACTATTAACTACCTATACACTACTGGGAGACCTATAATCTAACTATAAAAACTACCATTAGCAGGCGATGGTGGACCTATAAAACTAACTCACAGAAAAAAGAGAAAATAAAAAGGAATATAGAAAACCGAGTCACAGATCAAAAAGAAAATTTCCAAAAAACAATAATCCTTTAATAGATTGTGCATTAAAATAATTATTCCTTTGAATAATATAAAAAAGCCTCACTAAAAGACATATAGCCACATGACTATACAAATATTCAAGCTGAAATGTATAAGAAGGAAAGCAACTCCCGGTGTAAATCAGTGACCCTTAAATACAAAAGGAAAGTGGATAACAATGTCTACTAGATCACAGCAAAAAAGAGCATTGTACCAAAATACCTATTAGCAGGAAGTAATTTCCCCTATAAGAGGATGAAAATGTGGTCCCAAAAACTCACGAGGTCTGAAGACCTTGTCACAGTAGACTCCCGTTTGACCCCCATTGGACCAGTAATATACCATTAATAATAGAAAATCACTATCTCTAATCCTACACTACATACTATCCTATCCAGGATAGAGGCACTTCGTCAACACCGAAAAGGGCGACCCCACCTCTCGGTGACTCACACCTAACTAACTAAATTATAACAGTATACAAAAATAAAGAATAACAGACATAAGTCCCTACGCGTTTTCCCCAAGATATGTTCTCATGGGGATACTAAGTTATATACATCTGTGATGACATGATGATGATGCCAGGTGAAGGCATGATGAGCGAAATTAAGTGCCTGACAGTAATATCACTTATATACCCACCATATAAACCAAATAAACTACACAGCCAATCCAAAGGCCCACTTTAACTCACCAATGATACAGAAGTAAATTCCTTGCCCACATGCTCAATCGCAAAATTGTCAGGCATTTATATATGATAACTTCCCTGAAAGAATTTTTTGTTGGTATTCTTTGCCGTCATTCATCAAGGACACTCCTGAATTTGATGAGAAGATTGGATTGGACTGACAGTTATGAGGGAACACACTCAAGCACGCCTCCATTGATGTAGAGGCCTCTCTATATCGCATCACCGCATGATTGTTTGGATGCGTTGCAGTAGAGAATTGTTTCCTCTCCAAATAGGGGAATATACATCTTAAGAGAAGAGCATAATCAACTTGTCCTAATAAGTATGAACAGCTGCTTCGTGGTTTCGTCCTTTGAAAACACAAATTTTTTCATTTTTATTTTAAAATGGTGATGATCTTCCACCAGCTCAGGGTACTGAGCTATTAGGGAGCCCGTGTGTCTCCCACGTACGCAAATTTATTCCTGGCTGGGATGGGAGCTACCATTGTTTTAGTGACAATGACCTACCCCATACGGATTAATATCGTGTTTTGGGTAGGGTAAAGATGACCGATATCCTAATTTTGTGGAATGGGACCGACAGAGCTTTTGATGACTTTTGTGAGAAGTGCTCATATCTAATAATGTTGGGCATGAATTCACTTCAGTATTGATGAACAATAGTGCCTTCCCTTTTTTGGATCTTTATTTCATTAAAGATAAATCTGGCAATCTACATATAAAAACCTTGGGTCGGTAAACCCAACCGCGACTAATACCCTCCTCCGGTGGGAGAGTTACAATTCTAGGACCCTTAAAAAGGGGTATACCAAAGGGGCAGTTTTTCTCCTCCCGAGTTCGTAGAAACTGCTTCCAGGAAGAGACTATTTGTTTCCAAGCAAGGGACCTTTAAAAAACGTGTTTGTGGATCGTGGTTATCCGAAAAAGACATTCTATGAGGCATTTGTCAAGGCAACATGAAAGGAAAGATCGAGACTGCTCAATGGTGTGGAACAGAAACAGTATGCAAGTTCCCCCACAAATCAAACTATGCGGATCGTGCAAACTTTGATCAGGGCCACGAATTAAGCGAGAGAACCTTATTTTTCTAGATACCGTCCGGTATATTGAGGTCAGATCAGGATTTAAAAAAGATTGTCCTCCCCTGATTTTCCTCAGATTACATTCAGGAAAGGAAGATCATTGATGGAATAGGACGCAGGTGCATATTTTATATAGTCCACTCTAAAAAACAGTGACCTGGTTGGATCGACAAACCACGAGGTACCTTCGGTGTGGGGACAACTGTGTGGCATGTCCATTTATTGAGCAGTCAAAGACTTTCACACTGATTTTAAAAATTCAGATCGTACTTTGTGAAGAAGATTTTTCCAACTGTAAGAGTGAAGTTAGTATCACTATATTTTTATGCTTTTGTAACTGCCCGATAGATATGTTTGAAAGACTAAGAACAATTTTAGAAGACGATTTGGGCGAGCATCTAGGGGACATTAGCATAAGAGAGATACACCGAAGCCTCGCCATGTATGTGAATGTCTAATAAATGATCCAACAGCACCTGAAATTTTCGATCATTGAGTCGAGAGGAAATCAACCTTGAGGGGGTGAATGGGGAACTAATACTGCTTAAAAAGAAACCGAGTGGAGTTTCAGAATACAATACTACGACCCCAGAGGTCTTAACGAAAACCAGCAAATTTTTGGCTGTTTTTTTTATAATATTTTTCCAGAAGTTTCAGTTTTTTTGGTTTTGTTTTTTTTGGTCCTTTTCTTGGATTCTGTTGATAGGGTAAATCATTGAGAAAAATCATACCATGTGTTGTATGGGTATAGTACCTTCCTTGTATTATCAATACTGTCAGAGGTATATAATATTTCTATATCTTTTTTTGTCTTACTGCCCATCACTTTATTTTACTTACCTTTAACTATTGGTAAAATTATATCCATTGGATTATTTAACGTAACCTTGTGTACTCGATTTGGATCTGATGAAAAGCCCTCCTGTTACTTGTCACCATTATGCTATTGTGTCCCAACTTATTAGTCTGTATAATTGGGGCGCCCCGAGTGCGCCCTTGTTCTACGGGCGCGTGTGCACTGGTTTTGCTATTGCGCGTCGGGGACCGGGCGTGTGCGCGTTTGCACTCAGTTCCGCCAGTTCGTATTACCTAGTTGGGTCACATGTGCTGAAGTGAATTACTTTTCGTTTTGTCACGTCCCTTTGTCACTTCCGTTTGGCAGAACGGGGAGCGTGCGGAACATGTGGTGTTTTTTGGTCCTTTTTTTGCTATTGAGGCATGTGCAAGGACTTTACCCTTGTATCATTGGTGAGTAAAGTGGCATTGGATTGGCTGAGTAGTTTATTTGTTTAATAGGGGTGGGTATATACAATTAAGTGAAATACTGTCCAGGCAACTTACTTATGGCCTCAATCAATGCCATCACTTGGACCATCATCGATCTGCTCATCACAGATGTAGAATATTATCCCCTGATGAAAACCATATCTTGGGGAAACGTGTCGGGAACTTAATGTCTGTGTTCTTTATGTATGTTACTGTAGTAATATAATTTAGTTAGTTAGGGTGATCGCCGAGAGGTGGGGGACGCCGCTTTCGGGGCGAGGTGCTCTAATCTGATAGGACTAGTATAGTGATAGCGATAGTGCTTTTTTTTCATATTATATGGTATATATGGTCCAATGGGGCAACGGAGTCTACTGTGACAAGTCTTCAGAACCGTGATTTTTTGATCCACATTTTCCTCCCTCTTATAGGGTCCTTCTTCCCCTGCTAATAGGTATTTGGTACAATGTCTTTTTTGCTGTGATATAGGCTAGACATTGTGTCCACTTGCTTTTTGTATTTAGGAACTATAAACACCGGGTACTTTATAACATATACAGTTTTGCATATTTGTAAAAGTTGCTAGAATGTGTGAGGCCAATTTTATGATATAAAGGAAAATTATTTAATGCATATCTATTAAAAGATTATTGTTTAGGATTTTGTTCTTATTTGACTGTAGACGACCTATAAACTAGACTATATAGTGGCTGGGGGACCCATAACCTTAATTATAAAACCTGAATACATAAACAGTTCTACCTGTATGGTACAGAAGGGCCCGGTATCTACCTACGCTATATGTACAGGGTGTGCCGGCCCGCGTTGGAGTTGTTGGTATATGTACTGTTTTACCTATCTATATTGGGGACCATATTAAATCTATCAGATATATAACAGGGGGCCCATTATCCTACTATATAATGGGAGCTATCTATTGAAGTAACATACACGTAGGGTGTGGGCCCTATTAAATAAGTCTCCTATATTAGGGGGCCCCCTATTACCTATCATATACTTAGGTGGACAACTATTACCTATCTAATACTGGGAGCCCCTATTGATCTATATACTGACAGGGGGACCCTAATTTTTCCTTATCTATCATACTTGGTGTACCCTAAAATCTATATCTCTACTCAACATAACAGAGGGACTATGAAAACCTAAGATACCTACTGAGTATACCTATCTATGCCTACCTACTGGTGAGGGGGGTCTATAAAAACCTAACCTAATGTGGGGTTATAAAAGAAATGATACGCTGACTCCCCATCCCCCACAAGCATGACACATTGGCTTTTTCTATCAAGACCCCCCAGTAGGTGAGGGTAGTGTATAGAAGTGCTGGTTATAAGTGAAATCCAGAAGATGTTAGTGTGTGGTAAATTTCTGTTGAGAGGAGTAGTGGGCCGGGAGAAGGTCATCAAGGCGGTCTGGCTTTGGATGCAGAAGAGTAAGGAAAGTGAATGACTCAGATCATAAAAGACTCTCCTTGAGTCACTAAATGTAACGCAGTGTAATCACTTATCATTTCTGCAGAGCCTACCATATCACTGAGTACTAAACAACTATATGGTCACTGTATGGCATAATGATACAGTCTGCAGAGGCCTTGTTAGCAGCTTGAACACATGGTAGGTTGGGGTGGTCATTATGGTCGGCAGGATTAGAATTGATTCCTTAAGTAGTAATAGTTTTTGGTCTTGGTTTCGTAAGAGTTTTTTTTAGTAACAATGAGTCGTCTGGTAGATTTGCTCCATGTGTCGGTGTATTTTTTTGGTGACTGTTATTTGTAAGGTATTACACTGTCATACGGAGGTGAATGATTTTGAAAAGAAAATTTGTTAGTGTTAACTATGATTGTACAGTGACTGCTGAGGGGATGGACGGGATCTATGTGGAATATGAAGAAAATTAGTGACAGGAACAAAATTTTTTCATCTGTAAAAAAATTACATTCCACAGGTTCACACAATGTGGCGTGAAAAATGCCGCGTGAACCCTGGCCTACTCAGAAAAACACAAAGGGCCCGGGCCCTGGATGTTTTAGGACCCTAGCAACGCCCCTGATAAAGGGGACGTGCAGAGTGCCATACATTAGGGTATATTAGGACTTTTCTATACCTGGGGCAAATATCCTGGCTTGGGACAGTGGCATGTATTGCAACCGGACACCCTGCACCTACTACAATATCAGAGTTGTTGTGGTGCCTGACTAGGTTCTATATCCCCTTTGTCAAGCAACCACTCTAAATGCTGCAAAGCCAACTTATTGACAGCGCAGTCTATTGGTGGTCAAGCATATTGGCACCGAGATTGGAGCCAGCTTGGTTAGTAAATGCATCGAGAGCCTGGTTGTACATTACCCCTAGCTCCCACTGCGGGTGATGTGAGCAGGGCTGCCATCAGTCATCTATTAACCGTTTCAGGGCCCCATACAGTCAAATCAAATGGGGCCCTCACTCTTTACTAGTCCCTATGTTTTAAAATTATTTTTTTGATTAGGGCCCCTGACAGGAGTACTGCCCGTACTGCCCTACTGGCACCCTTGGGTGTGAGTACAGCCTCCGAGTCCACCAAGAAGCTAGGTCAACTGTCCCGGGGGTCTGGGCGGATTACCCTTTTTATTGGGCTCCAGCAGAAGTCCTGGGAGAGTTGCTAACTATGAGTTATATACATGACTCAATATTGTGAGCAGGATGCTGTATAGACAGAGAGGTGAGGCACAGGAGAGGCGACGGACGTGGTGCAGCAGCGCGCGATTGTCACAAGCGCCACAAAAAATCAAATACTCCAGCATTGCTGACACAGAATACTAATGGACTGTTACCCCTGTAGGTCAGCAATGCCTCATCCAGGAACTCAGCAGCCGGACGGAAGAACTTGGAGATGTCACAGTCTGGGAAGTCGTCAACCTCCACTCCCATGTACTGGATCTCCATCCCGGTGTAGAAGTTGGGCCCGGTAAAGACGGTGGTGTTATGTCCGGCATTGAGGATGTGGGTGATGCCCATCCGCTTCAGACGTCCCTTGTTGACCGCCACACTCCTGAAATAAATCAGTCCTGCTTCTGTCAGATCTGCGCATAATTAAACGGGTATAAGACCCAAATATAAGGCGCAGCCCCCCCCCCCCCCTCCCACAGCAACAATGTCAGACCTGACACTATATCCTATAAAATTATCTGTGGCCACTCCTGAGCCTCACCATTATCTATCTCATATCTATCTATCTATCTATCTATCTATCTATCTATCTATCTATCTATTCATTCATTATCTATCCATCTATCTATCTCATATCTATCTCATATCTATCTATTCATTATCTATCTCATATCTATCTACCTATCTATCTCATATCTATCTATCTATCTATCTATCTCATATCTATCTCATATCTATCTATCTATCGATCTATCTATATATATATCCTCTATCTATCCCCCCCACCCCACACCACCACCCCTGTCTATCTATCCCATATCTATCTATCTATCTATCTATCTATCCATCCCATATCTATCTATCTATCTATCCCATATCTATCTATATATCTATCTATCTATCTATCAATCCCATATCAATCTATATATATATCTATCTATCTATCTATCCCATATCTATCTCATATCTATCTATCTATCTATCAATCTATCTACCCCATATCCATCTAATATCTATCTATCTATCTATCTCAATATCTATCTATCTATCTATCTAACTCCATATCTTACTATCTATCTATCTATCCCATATCTATCTATCTATCTACCTATCTATCTATCTCATATCCATCTATCTATCTATCTATCTATCTATCTATCTATCTATCTATCTATCCCATATCTATTTATCTTTCTATCCCATATCGTTCTATCTATATATCTATCTCTATCTATCTATTCTATCTATCTATCTATCTCATATCTATCTCATCATCTATCTCTTATCTATTATTATTATTATTTATTTTTTGAGCGCCCTTGTTTCCAGAAGCGCTGTCCTTCAGGTTTTCACTACATAATATTAGGTCGAAACAAGTACATAAGGTTACAAATTACTTACACTAACAATTGGGTACAGAAGGAGAGATGGTCCCGCCCATGAGAGCTTACAATATCTACAAGGAGGAGGGAAGATAGAACAGGAGGTGAGGGGGCAGACATGATTTCGATGAGTGTAGTGACAGTAGGGTTTATTGTAATGTTATAGGCAAGGCCTGGAAAGATTGTTTTCCCCAGGGGCTGCTTATTGAGAGGCCTGGTGATAGTGTGGGGAGAGTCAGATGTGTGGGCAGTGAGTTCCAGAGAGTGTGGGGGAAAGTCACGGGATAAGTCTTGAGACGGTTGTGTGAGGTGAGAGTTGACACTGGAAGAGGCGAGTAAGAAGGTCCTGCCCCCCCCCCTGTGAGGATCGGAGATTTATGACTTGAGGGTGAGTAATATCGTGGAGACTAAGGGTCAGCTATGTATGGTAGGGGTAAAGGTAATAAGTAGAAGATCTCGTTGTAGCGGTCATCGGGAATTAGAAAGATAGCTTGAAATGAATTCCGCTGGGGCAATTTGGTGAAAGTCCAAGGGAATGGTTTGACAGTGGGGGAGAGGCAAGTGAGTAGCGAGGAGAGAGGTGGGTAAAGACGGGGGGTTCAGCATAGTTGAAGGATTGTATGATGGAGTGGGAGCGAGGGTGCTAGACGGTGGAGTGTCCACAGAAAGGAGATGTTGCAGAGTAGTCTAAGAGCGTGAGAAATTGACGAGGGCATGGGACCAGCATTTTTAAGTTGTGTATACTCAAAGTTCAGGAATGGAGCGGTTTAATTCGCTGGTAGATATTAGTTGTTCAGGTGTGAAGCGGCAGCTAAGGTGAGTGCTTTGTGATGTCGCGGCTTTAAAGGGACCAGATTTGTAGATCAAGCGTGTATTATCCGCCGAATCAAGAGCATGCGACTCGGACATTGGGGAGTCAATCAGTGTGATATGTTATGAGCTAGGCGATGGAGATAGAAGTGAATAAGAAAGCCATTATAGGACTGTGATAGAGATATCAGTGTGGAGGGGTGGGGTTTGATTAGGGCGTTTGGTAAGATGAGATTCCAGTTTTCCCCATTCCCCCTACCCTCATCGCTCCATCTTATCCCCAACCAATCTCCTACCGCATCACTCCACGTTTAGTAAATTAATGGTCACGGGAGGATAAATAAGGTGGAAAATAAAGTCAATACAGACAGAGTCAGAGTCAGGGAACTTCCGGGTAGTAGATGTCAGCAGAGAGAGGTTAATATCTAGGGGCCGCCTACGAGTTTTTTGCCTATGTAGAGTTTTAGGGTAGTCTAACCAACAGCATACGAGGGAGATTTTATTATGGAAACCAGAGCACTTTACAACGCACCGTAGTTAGGATGCTGTGTTCCAGATACAGACACCGTCTCTCCCACCTCACAATGATGCATGACCCAGACCAATATAATTGTAGTATATAACATAGGAAGAGTTAGTCACCCAGTGACTGACCCCTGGTGTGTGACCCCAAACGTGACCAAACTAGAGAGAGAGTGCAGTGGTCCGGGGGGAGGAGGTTAAGCAAGAGAATTTAGGAGAACGGCTAGCGTGAAGAAGACCCTCTCATTTGATGACGATGAAGTGAAAAACCAGGAAACAAGCCAAGTCCGTGAAGGCCAGGGAGGAGAGGATGTATGGAAGGAGGGAAATGGTCGAGGCAGTGTCAAAGGCAGAGGACAGGACCCAGAAGAGGAGGGAAGATGTCAAGCTAGAAGTAGTGGCGTGAAAGCTTTGGGGTGCATTTGCTTGGTCGTAGTTGTGACATTTTGGGTTATAGGTGCGTATATTACGGTAGAGATGGTTGGGGGGTCGGACAAAACACTGATTGGATGCGGGGGTGTCAAGGATGGAGAGAGTTGGTTGGAGAGTGGGAGTAACCAGTTAACGATTAACGTGAGTTGCACTAGGAGTTTAGTCAAGCATGTGGAGTTATTTTTTTCACCCCCTCTATTCCAGTGGCTCTTTTCAGAAGGGGCAACTCAAGAAAAGCTCCCCGCCTCAGCTGGTATTGGTAGATCTGTGCCCAGGTCGTTGTCTGTTCAATTTGCGGTGTTCTGGTTATGTGTGGAGAGGGGCGACAGCTATCAAGAGTGGTAGTGATTGTGTTGTTGTTGGTTGTGGTGGCTGCGTCTGGATCAGCAGAATGAGGATAGTAGAGGTGGTACAGGAGCAAGAGACTCCAGATAGAGTGCAAGGTATAAGGTGTTGGTAGGATCCTGCGTGGGTTACTAGATTTGGGGCAGGGGGGGCAAGGTGGGGTGGAAATTGGTGGTGGAGAATGTGAGCAGGTTTGTATGGTCAGAGATGGGTAAAGGGAGAGATTGAGGTGTTAGATAGAGGACAGAGGTGGGTGAAGAGGAGGGTCCAGTGTGTGTCCAACTTTAATGAGATGGCTCCATGAGGTCCACTGGGAGAGAGCAAGGAAGAGGAGAGGGACAGGACTTTTAGTAGTGGAGCAGAGGTGTCGATTGGGTATGTGTGAAATCCATCCCCCGATGATACTATTGGGGATGTCAGTGTGGAGAGAAAGTGGAGGAAGCCAGGAAGCGAAGTGTCCAAGGAAGTCGGTGGCCAGCGGCCTGGGGGTATGATAAACAACAGCCCCTTGGTAGGTTGGAGGGGGTAGTATGATGCGGACAGGACTGCAACTCGAAGGAGGGATGGTGGAGGGAAGGTAGTGGGTGGAATGGGGACATATCTTATCCCATATCCTATCAAATCTCAGATCTATCTATCTATTGCTCAAATTTATCTATAATCATATCTATCTATCTCCGATATCACTATCGATCTACCTGATCTATCCCATACTATCTCATATCTATCTGTTCACTATACTACTCCTATCTGTCTCATATCCTATCTATCGTCTCATAGCTAATCTATCTGCATATCTATCTGTCTCATATCTAGTCTATCTCATATCTAACAATCTATCTATCTACTATCTCTATATATCAATCTATCCACATCTATCGTATCTAATCTATCTACTACCTAACCATCTATCGCCATATCTATCTATCTCATATATATCTGTTTACCCACCTAAAATGTCATTTAGCTAGTTAGAAATTACAACTTATACTGTGAAAACTAAGCTCACGATTTTTATCATGCAATTGAAAGACTTGGGGGGGTGTGCCAGACTTCATCGACCTCGTTGAGTGGAGATTCCATATGGTCCTTCAGAAGTTCTCTCTGTAGATCCATGACACACGGGGTGTTGAACAAGCTGCGGTCATCTAGCTTCTCCTTGACCCGGTTGTAGAGGTCCTCCACAAACAGCTGCTCGGCCGACTCCATCAGCTCCGGGCTCAAATGGGGCTGTCTTATCCGACCTTCACCTCATTGTCTTCAAGTTTCAAGATAAATATGACAATATTTTTTCCCTCTTTCTCTTTCTCCCTCCACACGGGGGGGGTGGGGGGGGGGGGGGGGAAGGGGGGGGGGGGGGAATCTCACGAGGTGAACCGTTATGAGATGTTCTCACTCAGACGTGTCATGGTCTGCCTACTCATAACAAAATAATTATGCCTTGCGGGCATCAAAAAACCCCCCGCCATATGTAAACAAAGTTGGGAGGGACCCTATGCAATTACCAAAACTCAAGGTGGTATCATGATGGGAGATTGCCTGGTGGTCTAGTTACTCCTGCTCTTTTTCCACCTTTGACCCTTTAAGAAAGCAGATATTTTTGGAATTTTTTTGTTTTTTTTTATTTCTTTTTTTTTTTTCATCTTCATTTTTATGCCTCGCCACCCACTTCAGTGAGGCCCATTCCCTTTATTTTTTCCGTCTACATAGAGGTGTGAGGGCTTGTTTTTTGGAGGACAAATTTTTGCGTGTATGGGGTCATTTTTTTATAATTTGATCAGATTTCAAATATTTATTTATTTTTATAAATATAAATAATTTATTCTAAATTTTATCTTATAATTTATATTTTTAAAATTTCAACTTTCTTTATCAATGAACATTTTTTATCTGTATTCTCCAGATTAGTACGTTTCCGGTGATACCAAATGTATATAATTTTCATTTTGTTTTACTACTTAAAAAAAAAAAAAATTAAAACTAAAAAAAATACAAAAAATGTATGCTTTTAAAACAAACAACCCAAGACAAAAAAACACCACACATCCCAACAACAACCACCCCACCACACCCCCCAATCGTCATTTTCTGAGTAACCCAATCACTAAATTTAATCTTTTCACTACATGTTAAAACTGGTGTGATGGCTCAGCTTTTTTTGGTACCTTGTAATGCTTGGGTACAGTGGACTTATTTATTTTAAAAATTAATAAAAACTTTTCTAACTTCCCATTTTTTTCTGGGAGGCTGGATGCCCCAACGCCCCCCCAAAAAAAATAAAAAAATAAAAAAAAAAAAAAAAATCTCTAAGATTCTAACTCGTTGTGTGATTCAAAAATTTTTTTTTTAGAGTTTTTACAGCGTTCATCTTGCTGGATAATTAACATGATAACGTGTAAGAAGTGGACCTTTTAAAATACCCACAGACATGGGTATACCAATTGTTCATTTTTAGTTCATTTATTTTATTTTAATTTCATGTCTCGCTTGTTTCATTTTTTTTTTTTTTTTCGTTGGGAGAACATGATGCCCCCCGCCCCCCCCCCAAAAAAAACCCCAAATTCTGATGTTGTGATTTTTTTTTCTAGTTTTTACAGTGTTCATCGTGCTCGTTAATTTACATGATAACGTGTTAGAATCGTCTTTTACAGGTGTGGGGATACCAGTTCTATTCATTTTTTTCATTTATGTACATTTCAATGAAATTATTAATTTCATTTTTATTTATTTTTTATTTGGCAAATGGAGAGGTTTTTTTTAAATTTAATTTCTTTTAAAGTTTTTAAACCTTCTAATAATGTTTTACAGCAATAATTATTCCCCACTAGGATACTAGGAAAAAGCAGTTGCTTGTATGGCTTGTACTTTAAAGGGGTTTTGGCCACAAAGTAAAACTTGACGTGGGGGAGATCTTGCAAATGAAATAACCACACATTTTCATTCCACTCATATCATCACAATTATTAGTTACAAATTCTGTGACCGTTTTTTTTTTGTCTTAGCTGCTCCTTTGTTGATCCATTGTTTACAGCTCCGTACTCCAGATATACGACCAGGGCTGAGAGCTCCTCAGTCCTGGTCGCACTCCCCAACTAGCTCAGGAGAAACATCACCTCTCTCTCAAGCAGCTACTGAGTGTTCAAACCCTGGTGCGTAATTTTACTTACTCCCGTCCTCTGTTCTAACTTAGGGTAATTGTAGTCAAAAACAGTGCATAAAAAATAAAAGAAAAAAGAAACCACAATGTGCATTGATAAATGAGCGAACGCGGTCCCCCACCCCACCCCACACATGTTTGGTTCACCTGCAGGGATTTTTTGAAACCGGGGACCCTTGTGTCCTGGAGGCAAAAAAACTTTTAAACTTATCTCACTACTCACCAATGGCTGCTTTACACCCCCTAAAACCAACCTTTCTTTGATGATAATATAGAGAGTAAAGGCCTGGTGATGTCATCCCTTTCCTCGGGTTACAGATATGCAATTCAAACACATCACAGAACACTAGCCCCCTTTCTGAGACATCACAGAGCTGAAGAGCTGGATTGTCAGAGAGTATTGAAATGATATCATGACAAACCCCCTTTATAAAAAGTGCATCATTGGAAATCTACTTGCAGGATATAGTGAACTTCAAAAATTCATACTCCTAATTACTCCTGCCTTGGGCAGGAAATGGTAGATAGGAATTACAAACATGGCAGCAAAAGAAGCCTCCATATGGCATTCTGTGATCACATTTTTTTTTTTTTTACACTGATTGGGGCCGATTGGAGTCCTGCAAGATCCAGCGTTCTAAAACTAACCATGCATCGGCGCCGCGGCGGTCCCCCACAATAACTTGCAAGGGAGCTGTAAATGGTTAAATGGTCGGGATCGGAGCTGCCGCTATGATATATTCCTCATGGAGTGTTAAGGGTTAATTATGACCTGGGCCTGTTACAGAGGTCACATCCTCACGGGAGTTTGCCCTTGCTGTAACCTTCCAGGTTTTTGGAGCTATACGGAAATTGTCTCTAATGCTCTGATCCCGGATATAGAAATGATTTCAGTAGAATGTCTTTCTGGCAAAGAATTCGGAATGCAAAAAAATTGCACAATTAACGAGGAGATTAAATATTATTTCCTGGAAAATGGCCCAAAGCCCAAATCTCTAGTCATAAAAATGACTAGAGAATGAAATACGTGGAAAGTCCTAATGGCGGTTTTAGAAGATTGTTAGTAATAAAGCTCCGCCTCTGCTGCACATTTTCTCTGTAGTCAGCAAAATCCTGAAGCTTTATCTTCATTTATTCAGTTTTAATGTTATCACACATTTCCCATATCCTCCTCCGGAGGGGAAAAAACCCCCGGTTGTGAAATGGAAATGCTAAAAGTGATAGGGTTGTTACCCGAAAACTGTCAACAATATGTTACTGCTAAGTGGAAACCGTCAACAAGATACTATTGATAACTGGAAACCATCAACATGATACTATTGATAATTGGAAACCATCAAGATAATATTTGTAATTGGAAACCATAAACAAGATACTAGTGATAACTGGAAACCATCAACATGATACTATTGATCATTGGAAACCATCAACATGATGCTACTGATAACTGGAAACCATCAACATGATACTATTGATAATTGGAAACCATCAACATGATACTATTGATAATTGGAAACCATCAACAAGATAAGGAAATTTGTAATTGGGGAAAACCCTCAACAATGCTTTCTGATAAAAATGGAAAACCCCCATCCCAAAATTTAAACTATTGATAATTGGGGAAAACCTCAACATGATTTCTATTTGTAATTTGGGAAATCCCCCCTAAACAAAATACTAGTGATAAATGGAAACCAACAACTTTATCTACTGGTAAAATGGAAAAACCTGGAAAAAAGAAACTTTTTTTTAATTGGGAAACCCGTCAAAAAATGGGCACAAAATGGGTATTTTCACTGCTTCTTTTTGATCCAAACTCCTCGAGCAACCCCATCTATTTCAGCTGTTCCTCTCATCCCTCCTCAAACTCCCTTCCTGACCCACGCAAACGGGCTTCTTGCCCCCCCTTCCCTACCCAAAAACCCCCCTAACCAAGGTTTTCAAAGGGCCTTAAAAGCCAAAGGGCCCCTTTGCCCCCAAATCGTGCTTCCCTTTTCTTAGAAACCCGTTCCCCCCTGCCTTTGACATTTTGCCAATTCCCTCCCGCTACAAATCCCCCTCCTCCCTCGGCTCACGGACCTTTTTTCTTTCCCCTGGATCTCCTCTTTCCTCAGTATCGGGACTTTTTCCAAACTCCCCTCTTTCTTTTGCTCCCACCTCCTCCCCCGGCCCTCTTCTTGGGGGTTGTCCCCCCAAGGGGCAGTTCCTTGGGGCCACTACTCTTCTTTTATCTAAAACCCTTGGCCTCCCTTCCTCAAAAGCCTCACACGGCTTTCTTACCACCCGTAGCTATTATTTCCCAACTCTACTCTCTGGCCCCGAAAGTTTAAATTCTCTTTCTCTCCGGGAAACCTTTTAGCGTCTGCCTCCATTTCCTTTCCCCTTTTTCATCACGTTCCCCAAAACTTAAATGTGGAAAAAACAAAAACTCATCAAACTTTTTCCCCCTTCCCCCCCTCCTTCCCCCCACTTTAAACTCTAATCATGCAATGGCTTACTTCTAAACTGTTCCGCAAAATCCCCCTGCCTGGGGTAAAACTTCGAGTCCCCTCTATCCTTCAAACCGCCCCATCCAAACTCTCAACCCCTGGGGGTTGCCCCCCTCCAAACCTTGGAAAAATTTATTTTTGCATCCGCCCTTCCCTTCCTCAACCATGAACTACAAAAAAAATGCTGGTCCCCGGCCCCCGTCATCTCCAAGGCCCCAAAACCCCTTTCAACCCTACCTTCTCCTGGGGGCCCCCCAGCTAAAGTCACCCTCGCCCCCTCCAATCCATCCCCAAATCTGTTGCCCCCCAAACCCTATTTTTTTCCCCCCTCTCTCCTCACTAAAAAATCTCTCCTCCCCTCTCCCTGCCAATCCAAATTTACTGGCTTCCATTGCCCAAAAGGGGACTAAAGGTTTAATTTTTTTAACCCTGCCCCTTCAAGGCTTCCATAACCTCTTCCCTCCATACATTCCCGCCTTAATTCTCCAGATACTTCCCCCCTCCCCAATCTCCAAATCCTCACCCGGACCTTTTTTTCCCGGTCTGTCTCCTCTTATCCCGCTCCTCACAACAACCCCTTCCCCCAAGATTTCTCCCGTGCTTCCCCCCACTCTGGAACTCACCCGCCCCAAAAACATCAGGCCTCCTCCACCCTCACCTTTGGGCCCCAAAAGCAGCCGAAAACCCATCTCTTCAGGAGCCCACAACCTAAAAAAAACCCCGCGCCAAATACAAAACCCCCCCAAAACTAAAAAACATTAGCAAAAAAAACTATTTATAATTAGAAAAAAATCAACGAGACTTTTTAATAACTGGGTACTATTGTACTTGGAAATGTCAACAAGTTTCTTTAATTTACTAGGGAAATTTTCCAACAAACTGGGTCAGGGAAAAAGGGTTTGCATTGCCAAAATCCCATTGATAACTGGAAAAAAAAAACCAAGAAAAATGTTTTTTTAACTTGAAAACTGGGCCAATACCCAAAACTGGCTGGAAAAAATCAAAAAAATACCACTTTCTACTTTTTTAAAACCCCAAATTGGGTCAAAGGGACCACCAAAACCCTGGGGTTGTTTCTTCTTTCAGGTTCCCTACACAAAAGGGCAGTGTTTTGAGCAACCCTTTTCCCCAAAGGTCCCGGCTCAGGCACCCACCTTTTTCCCCCGTTTTTTCTTCTGCAAAGTCATACATACAGGGCATTGGGAAGCCAATACCAAAAAATTGGCTCCAGGGACCCAAACCTTTTCCCCCGGTCTGGCTTTCTTCTGCAGGTCCCTAACCCCCTACCCGGGCAGTGTAGAGCCAAAACCACAAGGGTTGGGTCAGGCGCCCCCTTTTTCCCCTTTGGGTTTGGGTGTTTTTTTTTTGAGGTCAAACTACAGGGGAGTGTAGAGCCCCAAAACCCCAAAGTTCCCGGCTCCCGGACCCCCTTTCCCTGGTTCTGGCTGTTCTTTCTGAAGGTTTATTCATACAGGGAAGTTTTAAGAAGGCCACAAGTCTGGCTCAGGCCCACCTTTACCCTGGTTTTGGGGTGTTCCCCTGGGAGGTCATACCCTACAGGGCAGTTTTAAAAGCCCAAAAACCACAAGTCTGGCTCCCGGCACCACCTTTACCCTGGTCTGGCTGTTTTTTTTTTGAGGTCAAAACTACAGGGGGTTTGAGCCCAATTTCCACAAGTCTGGGTCGGGCCAAACCCCCTTAACCCCGGTCTGGTTTTCCCCTGCAAAAGGGGGTTACTACAGGGGGAGTGTGGGGGCCCAAAACCACAAAAATTTCTGGGTCAAAGGGACCCCCTTCTTACCCTGGTCTGGCTGTTTTTCCCCCAGGTTTAACATACAGGGCAGTGTAATCCAAAAAACCACGTCTGGGCCCCCCGGCAAACCCCCTTTACCCTGGTCTTGGCTGTTTTTCCTGCAGGTTTATACTACAGGGCAGTGGGAGAGCCCAAAACCCCCAAAATCTGGCTCAGGCACCCCCTTTACCCTGGTCTGGGTGTTCTTTTGGGGGTATACGTCCGGGGAGTGTGAGGCCCAAAACCACAAATTTTGGGGTCAGGCACCACCTTTAAACCCCCGGGTCTGGTTTATCCCCTGCAGGTTTTATTTCATACAGAAAAGTGTAGAGCCAATTTCCACCCAAATTGGCTCAGGCACCACCCTTTTTTCCCCGGTCTTGGGTGTTCTTCTGCGGTCATACAAAACAGGTCAGTGTAAGCCCCAAAACCCCAAAAATCCTTTGGGTCAGGCAAACCACCTTTAAACCCTGGTCTGTTCTTCTGCAGGGCATTTCATACAGGGCGTGTAGAGCCAATACCACAGAAATCCCCGGCTCAGGCACCAACCCTTTACCCTGGTCTGGTTTTTTCTTTGCAGGTTTATACATAGAGGGGGTTTCGGGCCATTAAACCCCCCAAATCTGGCTCAGGCACCACCCCTTTTCCCCCGGGCCGGGGTGTTTTCTGCAGGTTTTATACATTTCAGGGCAGTGTTTTGAGCCTTGGGCTGGGGTCAGGCACCCCCTTTTTCCCCGGGGCTATTTTTTTGCCCGGGTCAAAAACCCTACAGGACAGGTAGAGCCAAAAACCCCAAGTCTGGCTCAGGCACCACCCCTTTTTTCCCTGGTCTTTTCTTTTTGGGAGGTATTTCCCCATACTGGGAAGGGGGGGGTAATTTCCAAAGGGGGCGGGGGTTACACCCCCTTTGCAATTTGGGGGCCTTGGTCTTCGGGGAGGGTCAATACCCAAACAGGGGCCCGGAAAGCCCTTTTCCCAAAAACCCTTTGGGGACTCAGGTCCCCAAAAAAAATTTCTCCCCAAACCCCTGGGTTACCCCAAACCTTTTCCCGCTGGTTTTTCTGGGAGATCATAAAATACAGGGCAGGGCCAAAGCCAAATCTTTGTCAGGGACCCCCTTTTCCCGGTCTGGTTTGGGTTTTTCTGCAGGTAAAACACAACCCGGGCTTGTAGGGGCCAATAAAAACCCCAAGTTTTGCTAGGGAAACCCCCTTTAACCCCGGATGGGTGTTTTTCTTTCCCGGTTTTTACATAAAGGGCAGTGTAGAGCCTTCCAAGTTCGGCTCAGGGAAACCCCCCTTTAACCCTTTTGGGGGTTTTTTTCTGCAGGTTTATCCCTAAAGGGGCAGGTGACCTTGTTTAAAAACCATAAATTTTGTTCCAGGGGCACCCCCCTTTACCCTGGTTTTGTTCTTCTGGCCCCTCCCCAAAAATAAAAGGGGGTGGTAAAAAGCCCAATACCACAAGTTTTGGTTCAAAGGGACCACCCCCTTTTCCCTGGTTCCGTTTTTCTTGGGAGGTCACTAATCAGGGGGTGTTTGAGGCCAATTTCCCCATGTTGGCTCAGGGACCAACCTTTAAACCCGGGTTTTTTTCTCCAGGTCCCAAAATAAAAAGGGCTAGTGTGTAAAGCCAAAAACCACCCCAAACTGGGGGGTCCCGGGCCCACCTTTACCCTGGGTCTGGTTGTTTTTCCTAAAGGCCCCAAAAATACAGGGCCCGTGTAGAGCCAATACCAACCCAAGGTTTTGGTAGGGAACCCCACCACCTTTACCCCGGTTGTTCTTCCTTTCAGGTCAACAAACAGGGCCCAAATTAAAAGCCCAAAACCAACAAAGGTCGGTCAGGCACACCCAAATTTACCCTGGTCTGTTTTTCTGGCCCGGGGCATTTCATACAGAGCATGTAGACCCAAGGGACCCAAAGTCTGGTTTAGGCAACCCCCCCTTTAACCCTGGTCTGTTTTTTCTTCAAAGGGCATAAACAAAGGGGTGTAGAGCAATAACCCACAAAATCTGGGTCGGCACCCCCCTTTACCCCGGTCTTTTTCCCTCAGGTCCTACATACAGGGCAGGTTTTTAGAGCCAAAAACCACAAGTCTGGCCCCGGCACCCCCTTTAACCCGGGGCTGTTCTTCTGCATTTACATACATACAGGGCAGTTTGTAGACCCAATTTTACAAATCTGGCTCAGGCACCACCTTTACCCTGGTCTGTTTTTTTCCAGGTCATACATCAGGGTAGTGTAAAGCCAATACCACAGGGTTTGGGGTCAGGCACCCCCCTTTTTTCCCTGGTTGGGGGGGTTTTTCGCAGGTAAAACATAAGGGGGAAGGTAGGGGCCCAAAACCCAAGTTCCTTTGGGTAAGGCCCAAAACCCCCTTTACCCGGTCTGAATGTTTTTAACGTTCTGTGCCCAAAATTTGGCACAAAAATCAGAAATGTGTTAATTCTTATGAATTTTTTATCGAAGGCCCCCCAGAACACCCCCAAAGTTTGGGAGCCACCCTTTTCATGGAAAATTCTTTTTGGGGGCCCAAAATTTTCACCCGAAAACTGGGGCCGGGCCCGTTTTTATTACATGTCGCCCTAGGTCTTTTAATACATCTAAAGTTGATGGAAAAAAAAAAAAAAATAATGGGCTTTTGGAAGGAGGGGAGGAAAAAATCCCAACTATTTTGACAGGTTTGACTTATTTGAGCAGCAGTTTTTGTTAACTGTTAATCCAAAGGCAAAATGTTACTGTGCACAACTTGAAGATTTGGGACATGACTTAAAAACCCAAAAGTATGAAAAGGGGTGGCGCCCGGGTTTTTTGGTGTTTTCTTTGGCCAAAAAACCTTTTGTACCCCGTTGCATTCTACGCTCCTCTATAACGATTTTGAACTGCCGTGTCAGCGCCAAGTTTCATACATCTCGCCCTTACTTTTACTCGACGCGTTTTGTGCCTGCACCGCCACTTCATCGGGGGATTAATTACACCGGGAAAAATTGGTAATTTAAACCTATGATTGACAATACATTAAAGCAGAGGTCCCCCAACCACGGGACTTACCATGGCTCTACCCTTTCCCCGCGCTGGGGCTCCAAATGATGCCCAGAGGGCCATTCACGTATAAGTCCGGGCCGTTCGCTATCCCAATCTAATAAAGGCCCTTTTTTTAAGTTGGGGGCACAGGTTGCAGCTTTCTTTAGCAGGGAAAAAACAGGGGACAGTTATTACCCTCCATACTTTGCCCAAAGGGGTTTTTAAAAATTTTTTGCGGGGCACTTTTATCAAAACTAATAAACGGGCAGGAGGGTGAGGAAAGCAGGGGGTTTGACGTTTTGCCCCTGGCGCCACAAGGGGCCTTGGCCGGACAAAAATCTCCTTGGAAAGGGCGGGATCCCTGAGTTAAAAATTTAAAAAAATTTTTTTTAAAAAAAAACTTTAATTTGCCCGTTATAAATTTTTCTAACAGGGGGGGATTGGAAAGGATGGTACAGGGGGGGCATGTTTTTTGAAAAGGCTACCGGGGGGATGTATTTTGACTGGCCCACCCGGGGAAAAGTTGGGAACTGGGTACAGGGGGGATGTATGTGGCTGGCTACAGGGGGAATGTATGTAACTGGCTACAGGGGGGAAAGATTAAACTTGGGTACAGGGGGGGATTTTAAAGTGACTGGTACAGGGGGCATGTATTTTTACTGGCTACAGGGGCAAGTATTGACTTTCTACGGGGGGTTTTTATGTGACGGCTACAGGGGGGTGTATTTTAATGGCTACAGGGGGGATGTATGGACGGCTACAGGGGGATTAAATTTTACTGGCTACAGGGGCAATATTTACGGCTTAAGGGGGGAAAGTATATGGGCTTGGTTCAGGGGGGAAATTTTGGTGAAGGTACAGGGGGAAAGTTGGGGACTTTGCCCCAGGGGGCATTTTATGTGACTTGGGTAAAAGGGGGCGTGTATGTTAAATGGCTTTAAAAGGGGGGGTGTTTTTGGAATGGATACCAGGGGGGATGTATGTGACTGGCTACATTTTGGGGATGTAAAGGGGGACTGGGCTTTCGGGGGGATGTGTTATGATTGGCTTTCAGGGGTTTATTATAATGGTCCTTGGGGCATATATTTTTACTGGTTTTAGGGAGGGGATGTTAAGGAAATGGCTACAGGGGGCATATACACCACCGGGCCCCTTTAAATTTGGTACACCAACTAAATAAACGGGTTGGAACCCCCCCCTTTTTTCCCTTTAGAACTGCCCCCAAATTTTTTGTGGGATAGATTCAACCCAAAGGGGCTGGAACCCCTTCCTCAGGGGTTTAAGAAAAAAATCTGAGATTTTATTTCCCGTTTTTGACATGGCGCAAAATTTTCCCCGCTGAAAGGGAGCCAATTTAGATGTTTGGGGACATTGGGTCATAAAGGGATTTTTCATGGGGCGCAACAAAAAACTCAGGGAGGCTGTGGCTTTTCAACGATGCCTTTAAATTTTTACCAAGGGGGGAAAAGGGGTGCCAAAAAAAAATTTTCCCAAGCCCTGAAACCCCCAACCCCCACCTGAACCCTTGATACAAGGAGGGGTGGGAACCATTCCCTTTCCCTGTTGTTGACGCCAAATTTTTACCCCAACCATCCGAAAAGTCCGCAGCAGAAAAACGGACTCAAACAGAACCCCGGGCAACGTTTTTCCAATCTTTTATTCCAATTTTTGGAGGGGCTTGGGGAAATTTTGGACCTCATTTTCCTTTTTTTTCGCCTTTTAAAAGGAGTGGCAACCCCGGGGTGGTCTTCTGCTGCTTTAAGGGCCCCCCTGCCCCAAAATTGGCCCCTACCCGGGGCGTTCAGAGATGGGTTTTTTCGCCTACCTTGGGTTTTTAATGGTTTGCTATTTGAAATCACTGTTGCCCTTTTTTCAGCCGAAAACCAAATCTGCCCCATTCCCTTTTTTCCTTGGCATCAACAAGGCATTTCCGCCCAGGACTGCCCCTCACTTGGGTGTTTTTTCCCTTTTTTTCCGGGGGCCATTCTCTTTAAACCCAAAAGATGGGTGTGGGGTGAAAATCCAAAGGGGGTCAGAAATTTTGAAATAACCCCCAGACCCCGCCCTTCTGGGACCAACAACCATTTCCCCGTTCAAAGGCACTCAAAAAAAACCCTTTTTTCCCCCTTTTCCCGATGCTTTGGTTTGGGAAAAATGCAAGGGATTGGGGCTTTTACCATGGCTACATGCCAAAAAGACTGAGTTGCCGGGCCCTTTGATTTTTCCCTTTTGAAAATTTTAAATTTTTTAAAAAGAGCAGTTGGAACCGGTTTTACCTAATAAAGTTGGGCCTGAGTGAAAGTGGATGGTTACAGTGGGGGTGTTTTAGTGACTGGCTACGGGGGCAAAGCGATGGAAGGCTACAGGGGGCAAAGTATGTGAATGGCTAAGGGGGCATGTAAAGTGACTGGTAAGGGGGCATGTACGTGACTGGCTACAGGGGGGATTTTAGTGACTGGGGTACTGGGGGGGATGTACGTTTACTGGTTTAAAAGGGGGCATGTTCGTGATGGCTTTCAGGGGGCTGGGAAAGGACTGGTACAGGGGGGATGTTTTTTGGGCTTGGTTAAAATGGGGCATGGCATTCTTTGGGTACAAAGGGGGATGCATTGACTGGCTTTCAGGGGGGATGCATGGGGGCTGGCTACAGGGGGCATGTATGTGACTTTGGGCCCACAGGGGGGGATGTAAAGTGAATGGCCCACAGGGGGGTAATGAAGGCTACAGGGGGGCATGTACGTACCCGGGGTACAGGGGGCATGTATGTGACTGGCTACAGGGGGCATGTACGTGACTGGCTACAGGGGGCATGTATGTGACTGGTCTTTCAAAGGGGGGATTCAATTTGACTGGCAAAAGGGGGCAATGAAATGATGGCTACAGGGGGCCATGTACGTGGGCTGGGTCAGGGGGCATTTTTACGTGACTGGCTACAGGGGGCATGTTTCGTGAATGGCTACAGGGGGCCCTTTTACGTGACTGGCTACAGGGGGATGTAAGGACTGGTTTTTCAGGGGGCATTATGGACTGGTTACGGGGCATGTAAGTGACTGGGTACCGGGGGGCATGGATTGGGGACGGCCCACAGGGGGCATGTACTTGACTGGGGTACAGGGGGGATTTATCCCACCCAGAAACCTTTATATCAAAAACGGGAAGGGCTTTTTAACCTCCTACCGAATGGGGGGTTTCATTCGGTACCCAATACAGCCTGTTCCTCCTAAGAGGGCTTTAAATTTTTAAAATACAAAGGGCCCTTTTAAATTTACCTAACCCCCCCCACCTAAGGGAAAACCTATAAAAAACTACCACTAGGAAACTTAAAATTCTTACCCAATTGGGGGGAAGGGCCCAAAATACCCCCTAAGCACTTAATGGGGGGGCCATATAAATTAAACCCACTTGATTTTGGGGCCCCCAGAGCTGGTTATATGGTTTTATTTTAATATACCCTGTATAATTTCTCACCCCACCCGAGCTGACAATCAGAGGGTGCAGTTTTTTTTAATACTGGGTTTCTCCCCTACTATACCCCCCCCTAAAAGGGAAATTTTTCCTTCATTTTGTTTTTTTGTTTCCCTGAATTTTATAAAACCCCAACCCCCTCCAAAACCTTCCGCTCCCCCCCCTAAGGGGGTGGAAAAGATTTTTCTTCCCCCAAAAATGGTCTCTGGGGGAAAAAAAAAGGGGGAGACCGCGCACAAAGGGTTCCTGCAGAGCGAGAAATAAAGTGGCCCAGAGATAAAATCCCTTGTAACAACAAAACAAACAACAAACAAAATTAAACCCCGATATTAAAAATTTAAAGGGGTTTTAAAAAAAGAACAGCCAAAAAGAACACAAAATTTTTTTGAGCAAACAGTTTTAAAAATGCAAGTTTATCAAAAGATTTAAAAGGGGGGTTTTTTCATTACAAAAAATTTTTTTCACCAAAATTTGGAACCCGTAAAAAAAGGGGACTTTTTTCCCAAAAAATTTTTGCTTTGTTTTCGGGATGGGGAAAAGATTTTTACATCTTGATTGCACTAAGGTTTTTCTAGGCAAAGAACCCCCGCCCTCCCCTGCTGTTTGTCTTATTTTATAGTTTTATAAAAATAAACACACAGGCGGCAACACAAACTGCCGGCAGCTTAAGACTTAAAGGGGTTGTTCACTACATTGATTCCCCCCTCCCCCTCAGTCCCGGTTTTTTTGGTTTTCATTTTGGGTTTTTGGGCGTGGTTTTTCCCGGTTCCACTTGGGGTGCAGTACCCAAACCAAAATGTGGTTTAAATTAAGCCCAAACCCGGTGTCAGTCTTCCTATCATGTGAGAGATCAAATAGGGCTTAAACTATAGCAACCACGGGTGGCCCGCCTATTCAGGAGAGTTCCAAAAAGGGCGATTAAGCTATTTTCAAACCCGGATGGGCAGGCCTATCAAGAAAATCAAACAGGTCTTGCAAGAGAAACAACCCAGGTGCGGCAGCCTTTTCAATTAAAAAGGGAAACCCGGTCCCGGGAGCTTTTAAACAAACCCGCGCTGGGAAACCTATCAAAAGAGATTTTTAAAAAAGGGTTTTAGCTTTTAGGAGGGCCCCCCCGCTTTGGGAGCCTATCCCGGAGAGATTGAACAGGTCTGCAGTGTAGGGAACCAGTTCTGGCAGGGTAACGGGGGAGGGATCAAACAGGGCTGTAGCTATAAAAACCAGTTTCCGGGCCGCCTATATGAGAGAAGGGGAACAGGGGCCCGTAGCTAAGCGACCAGCGCTGGGAGCCTATAAAGGGGAAAATCAAAATTTTGAAATAAAAGTGACCCGAGGGGCTGATTTCAAACCCATACAAGAGGGGGTATCTTGGGAAAAATAGGGCCGGGTTAGGCTATTTTTTTCACCACCTTAACTTTCGGGGCAAAAAATTTCGCCCCGTCCAAATTTCGCCAGGTTGGCCGGGGGGCGGGGCGGGAGCGGGGAAAAGGGGGCGGGGGGGGGCCCTTCGGCCGGACCATTAGAGCAAACACTGCAAACGGCGCGGGATACACCGTAAAAGTTTACATTTTGAATTCCTCCCCCCCCTCGGGTATTCCCCCCGGCAAGGGGGAAAGGGGAAAGTTTAATTCCCTATTCCTATATTTGGGGGATTACCGTAATTTCCCGGACGATTTTAGGGCCCGTTTAAATTGGGGGCACTCCGGCGCGTAATTTCCCGGGCCCAATTACGCCCCCGAAAAAGCCGTGTGAACATGGCCTTAAAAGGGGCACATATTAAAAAAGTGACGCTTTTTGGGGGAGATCTTTAAAATAAAAAGCCAAACGATCCTTGTAGTGAACGGCCCCCTTTTAAGGGGTGGGGTCAAAAAAGCAAAAGTTTAAAAAAACCGTAAAATTTAAAATTTTCCGGGTTTCACCAAAAATTTTTTAAAAGGGAGATTTGGGGCTAAAACACGGGGGTTTGGTTTTTTTGAATTTTCCGCTAGCCCCGAAAAATTGAAATGTACAGGAAGTGATGGGAATTTGCTGGAAGGTAGAAAATGTTTTGGTGTTCCCCGTTGGGGGAAATTTGGGAATAGAAAATCCAAAGCTGTGTAGACTACAGCAAAAAATTTTTTATTGGGGGGGCACTGGGTTCTACAGTCAGATTTTAAAATACGGGGAAACTTCCCAAAAAAATCCACTCTGGGGGTTTTGCTGTGTAGGGCATTAGCCTAAATGTTTTTTTGTATTTTAACAAACAAAGGGACTTTTTTTTAAATTTAGGGTTGAAAACTTCTCTTTTGGGCTTTTAGAAAACACCCCCTTTCTCTCATGTCAAGTAAAATTAAACCCAAAATTTAAAAAACAAAAGTATATGCTAATTTCCCCCACAGCTTTTACCCAAAAAGAGACAGGAAAGCTGCTTTTTTTTACTCTATGAAAAGCGAGGGTGAGAAAAACCCTTTAACGCTTGTGTTTTTAGGCTCCTAGCTTAAACCGGGTTTTTGGCCCCCTGAAAAATCCGGAAAACCTTTCCCCTTTTTGAAAACAACTGGGAAACCTATTTGTTTTGCCCTCAGGGATAAATTGATTGGAGTAATTCTTACAGATTTGAAAACTTTATTGTGTTATCTGCTCAGTGTCTGGCTAGCCTTAGTTTGAAAATCACCCCCCACTGATACCAAAACAGGGGGCCCCAAAGTTTTAAACTACAGGTATGGTTTGTGCGGGCCAATGTTTCTGTGCTCCACAGATTCATTTTAACAAAAATAATAAAAGTTTGCTTTTTCAGTTTAAAATCCCCAAAAAAAATAAAAAAAATTTTTTTGGTTGGCTTAGGAATTAAAAAGTTATTGTCTTAAAAAATGCTTCACACACAAACCTGTGCAACCAGCGCTGGGGGCCTATCAGGAGAGATCGAACAGGGCTGTAGCTATGCAACCAGCGCTGGCAGCCTATCAGGAGAGATCGAAAGTTGTAGCTATACGATCAGCAGACAGCCCATCAGGAAGATAGAAAAAGGGCTGTAGCTATAGTAACCAGTGCGGCAGTATAGGAGAGATCGAACAGGCTGTTGCTATAGCGCCAGGGTGGCAGCTATCAGGAGAGATGAAAAGGCGTGTATAGGTCCAGGCCACAGTTTTTCGGAGAATTGAACGGTCTGTGCTATACAAAACCCGTGCTAAGCTATAGGAGAGATCGAACAGGTCGTGCATAGGACCGTTTACAACCTTTTAGGAGAGATAGAACAGGTCTGTAGCTATAGCGATCACGTGACAGCCTATCAGGAAGATAGAACAGGTCTGTAGCTAACAACCAGTGCTGACAGCCTATAGGAGAGATCGAACGGGTTTCTGTAGCTATAGAAACCAGTGCCAGCAGCCTATCAGGAGAGATTGAAACAGGTCTGTAGTTTATAGCAACAGTGCTGCACCCTATCAGGAGAGATCGAACAGGTCTGTAGCTATGCAAACCAGCGCTGGCAGCCGATCAGGAAGAGGGGAGAACAGGGCTATAGCTATGCAACCAGTGCTGACAGCCTATCAGGAGAGACTGAACGGGTCTGTAGCTATAGTAACCCAGTGCCAGCAGCCTATCGGAGAACGAAAGGTCTGTAGCTATAGCAACCAGTGCTCGCAGCCTATCAGGAGAGATCGAACAGGTCGGGTACTATAGCAACCAGTCCCAAACACCTATCGGGAGAGATCGAACGGGTCTTTTAGCTATAGCAACCAGTGTCTGGCAGCCTATCAGGAAAGATCGAACAGGTCTGTAGCTATAGCAACCAGCGCTGGCAGCCGATCAGGAGAGATCGAACAGGTCTGTAGCTATAGACCTGTCAGACCTATCAGGAGAGATAGAACAGGTCTGTAGCTATAGCAGCCAGTGCTGGCAGCCTATCAGGAGAGATAGAACAGGTCTGTAGCTATAGCGACCTGAGGAGCTGATGCAGCCCTACAAGAGGGGATATCTCAGAATAGGTAGGACGTTGTTAGGGTATGTTCACACGGCTTATTTTGGCACGCATTTCGCAGCGTATCACGCATCACACGCGGCAAAATGAGCACCGCAATTACGGTAATCCATAGCTCTCAAAGAACTATGGATTATGCGTCGCCCCACTGCACGTACAATACAATCATATTGTCGGGGTAGTGTGGGGATTATGTGAAAAATGTTCAATGGGGCCTGCGAGCTGCCCTCCCCTCCCCCGTGCTTTAGGAATACGCGCCCCAATATGCCATGTGAGCATACCCTAAGGTTACACAAGGAAAACTGCCCTTAGGTGGAAACATTTGTATGGACGCGATGCTGTTTGAGCAAACTTGGTGCCACTTGATAACTGGATGCTTTTGGATTTTTTTGTTACACGTTCCCACCTCCCCTGGTAGCAGTGCATAACCTGGTAAGTATCGCTGCTGGTTCCTCTGTGACTCTTCCCGATCC
Source organism: Phyllomedusa bahiana (assembly GCA_025379985.1). Classification (NCBI taxonomy): domain Eukaryota; kingdom Metazoa; phylum Chordata; class Amphibia; order Anura; family Hylidae; genus Phyllomedusa; species Phyllomedusa bahiana. Next base: position 70,851 of record JAODAL010009931.1, read on the forward strand.
CACTATTCAGCGGTAAAATCTCAGCCGCAGCTTCTGAGGGTGTCAGAAGTATTTTGTGAAAGTAGAAGTCGGACTGGAAGGAGACATCAAAGGTGCCGAGCGCTTGGTACAGGGCGAATGTGTCGGCTTTGATTCTAAGTCTTCAGTGGGAAAGATTGCTCTGGAATCTCAGATGAAGCAGAAATGCCCGCTATTTATTTCACCGCAATCGAGTGAAAGTGTCAAATTCTTCTTTCAAAAGCCTTTTTCCCCAAAAAACAAACAGTAATGACCTGGAAATAGACGTCCCTGAGTCGTCCTTCAGTTTCTCTGCTGTCTTTTAGGCTTGGTTCACATATGTGTCGGAGGTTTTGTTAGGAACCTTTGCCGCATGTTCCATTCAGAACCTCTGTCGCATGTTCTTTGAACCCCCTTGTCCCCTGTTCTTTTTTCAACCTGTTGCATTTTTTTTCGATCCTTTGCCCATTGTTCTTTTCCAAACCTCTGTGCATGTTATTGCCCCTTTACAAACCTCTGTGCATGTTTTTTTTCGCAACCTCTGTCGCATGTTCTTTTTGGAACCTTTGTCGCATGTTCTTTTCGCAACCTCTGTCGCATGTTCTTTTTGGAACCTCTGTCGCATGTTCTTTTCGCAACCTCTGTCGCATGTTCTTTTTTGGAACCTCTGTCGCATATTCTTTTCGGAACCTCTGTCCCATGTTCTTTTCGCAACCTCTGTCGCATGTTCTTTGGAACCTCTGTCGCATGTTCTTTTGGGAAAACCTCTGTCGCATTTTTCTTTGGAACCTCTGTCGCATGTTCTTTTCGGAACCTTTGTCGCATGTTCTTTTTGGAACCTTTGTCGCATGTTCTTTTTGGAACCTTTGTCGCATGTTCTTTTCGCAACCTCTGTCGCATGTTCTTTTTGGAACCTTTGTCGCATGTTCTTTTCGGAACCTCTGTCGCATGTTCTTTTTGGAACCTTTGTCACATGTTCTTTTCAGAACCTTTGTCGCATGTTCTTTTTTGGAACCTCTGTCGCATATTCTTTTCGGAACCTCTGTCCCATGTTCTTTTCGCAACCTCTGTCGCATGTTCTTTTAGCAACCTCTGTCGCATGTTCTTTTCGTAACCTCCGTCGCATGTTCTTTTAGCATCCTCTGTCGCATGTTTTTATTTCCGGAACCTCTGTCGCATGTTCTTTTCGCAACCTCTGTCGCATGTTCTTTTCGCAACCTCTGTCGCATGTTCTTTTCAGAACCTTTGTCGCATGTTCTTTTTTGGAACCTCTGTCGCATGTTCTTTTCGGAACCTCTGTCCCATGTTCTTTTTGGAACCTCTGTCGCATGTTCTTTTCGCAACCTCTGTCGCATGTTCTTTTCGGAACCTCTGTCCCATGTTCTTTTCGGAACCTCTGTCGCATGTTCTTTTCGGAACCTCTGTCGCATGTTCTTTTTGGAACCTCTGTCGCATGTTCTTTTCGGAACCTCTGTTGCATGTTGTTTCCGGAACCTCTGTCGCATGTTCTTTTTGGAACCTTTGTCGCATGTTCTTTTTGGAACCTCTGTCGCATGTTCTTTTTGAACCTCTGTCGCATGTTTTTTTCGGAACCTCTGTCGCATGTTCTTTTTGGAACCTCTGTCGAAATTCTTTTGGGAACCACTTTTGCATGTTTTTTCGAACCTCTGTCACATGATGTTTTCCGGAACCTTGTCGCATGTTCTTTTCGAAACCCTCTGTCGAATGTTCTTTTCGCAACCTCTGTCGCATGTTCTTTTCGGAACCTCATTTACAAGTTCCATTTGCAAGCTGCGCACCACAGACACCACAGCGAGAACCTGATGGACCCGTTGTAATAAATAGGGTCTATCGGACACTGTGGTGTCTGTGTGCTGTCAAACGAACCCTTAGGTGTCCATTTTCACCTCAGCGCCGAAGGTTCTGAACAAAACCTCCAATGCAGATGTGAACCTATCCTTACACGGTTGCAGCAGGCAAATCCCATTGATACCTAACCAGTATTATGAGGAACCAGTACGTCAAATGTTGGTAAGGGTTTGAAAGAATATGAGGCTGTAATCAATGGAGGATTGCTAGAACAGATACAGTGGGTACAGAAAGTATTCAGACCTCTTCAAAAATGTCACTTATTGTTTCATTACAGCCATTTGGTAAGATCCAAAAAGTTCATTTTTTTGCGCATTAAAGTACACTCTGTCCCCACCCCCCCATCTTGAAAGGAAAAAAAAAAATTTTTATTTAAAAAAGGGGAAAAAATTGAAAAATCACATGGTCAAAAATTTCAGACCCTTTGCTGGGGACATTTCTTTTAAATTTTTAACGTGCATGCTGTCCTTTTTCCTTTGATCCCCCCTTTGGGAGATGGTTCACTCCTTCATTGGAGTCTACCCCTGTGTTTAATTAAACTAATTGGATTGATTAGGAAAGGCACCCCACCTTTTATTTTTTTTTCCCCACGGCTCCAGTGCATGTCAGGCACATGAGAATCATGATTTTAAAGGGAACTCCCCAAAGGGTCAGGGGACAAAATTTGGGGGGCAAGGCACAGATCCGGGCCCCAAGGTTAAAAGGGAGAATTTTTTGAAACCCCTTTAAAGGGGTCCTAAGAGAAGTGGCCTCCTTAATCCAAAATTGGAAGAATTTTTGGGGACGACAACAGCCTTTCCGCCCCGGCCCGCCCACCCAAAAAAAGGGCAATCGTGGGAGAAGACCCTTGGTGAAGAGGTAAAGAAAAAGGGCCCAAGATCACTGTGGCTGGCCCCAGAGATGCAGGGGAAGATGGGAAAAAGTTCCAAAAAGTCACCGAATACTGAAACCCCTCCAGCACCCTGGGTTTTAGGGCCCAGTTTTTCCGGCCAAAGGGAAACCCTTCCTCAGTGAAGACATAGGAAAGCCGCAGACGGAAGCCTTCCTCAGTCCCAAGACATAGGAAAGCCGCAGACGGAACCCTTCCTCATTTGCAAGACTTTGGGAAAGCCGCAGACGGAACCCTTTTCTCCTCAGTGAAAGGGGACTTTGGAAAAGCCGCAGACGGAACCCTTTTTCCTCTGGCAAGGACATGGGAAAAGCCGCAAAAGGAACCCTTTCTCCTCGTGAAAGGGAACATATGAAAGCCGTAGACGGAACCCTTTCTCCTCAGGGCAAAAACATAGGGAAAGCGCAGACGGAAGCCTCTCCTCAGTAAAAAAACATATAAAAAGGCCGTAGAAAAGGCTCCCCTCAGTGCAAGACTTTGGAAAAGCCCGCAAAAGGAAAGCCTTCCCCCGGGGCAAAAGGACTATAAACCCACAGACGGAAGCCTCTCCCTCAGTGCAAAGACATGGGGAACCCAAAAGGGAAAAAGCCTTCCTCAGGGGAAAGGGACATGGAAAGCCGCAGAAGAAGATTTCCTCCGTGCAAGACTGGGAAAACCCGCAGGTGGAACCCTCCCCTAAAGTGCAAGAAATGGGAAAAGCCGCAGAGGGAAAAGGCCTTCCCTCCCAGGCAAGCATAGGAAACCCCGCGGGAGGGAAACCCCTTTCTCCTCAGTGAAAAGACTGGAAACCCGCGGGAGGGAAAAGGGCCTTCCCCTCAGGGGCAAGAATAGGAAAAGCCGAAAGAGGGGAACCTTCCTATTTGAAAAGACATGGAAAACCCGGGCAGACGGAAGCCTTTTCCTCAGTGCAAGACATGGGAAAAGGGGCCTAAGACGGAACCCCTCTCCTCATTTGCAAAACATATGAAAGGGGTTTTAAGACAAAAAGGGCCTCTCCTCAGTGCAAGACATGGGGGGAACCCGAAGACGGGAACCCTTCCTAGCGCAAGAAATGGGAAACCCGCAAAAAGGAACCCTTTCCCCTCAGTCCCGGGACATAGAAAACCCGCAGAGGGGAACCCTTCTCCTCGCGCAAAGACATATGAAAGCCGCAGACGGAAGCCTCTCCTCATTTGCAAAAACCTTGGGAAAGCCGCAGAGGAACCCTCTCCTCATTTGCAAGCCCATGGGGAAAGCCGCAGGGGAAGCCTCTCCTGTGCAAGTCATAGGAAAGCGCGGGAGGGGAAAGCCTCTTCAGTGAAAGCATAGGAAAGCGCAGAGGGAAAGCCTTCCTCATTTGCAAGACAGGGGGAAAAGCCGCAGACGGAACCCCTTTTCCTCGTGCAAGAAATAGGAAAGCCGAAGAGGAAGCCTCCCCTCAGTGCAAGAATAGGAAACCCGGCGGGGGAAAAGGCCTCTCCTCAGTGCAAGACTTTAGGAAAACGAAAGAGGGAAAGCCTCTCCTCAGTGAAAAAGAATATGGAAGCCCCCAGAGGGTAGCCTCCCCTCAGTGCAAGACATGGGAAAGCCGCAGAGGGGAACCCTTCCTCAGTGCAAAGGACAAAAGGAAGCCGCAGGGGTTTAGCCTCCCCTCAGGCAATTTCATAGGAAAGTGCAGACGGAAGCCCTCCCCCAGTGAAGACATAGGAAGCCGGGGGGAAGCCCTTTTCCCAGTGAAAGAAAAGGGAAAAGCCGAAAGGGGGGGAAAGCCTCCCCTCAGTGCAAGAATAGGAAAGCCGCAGGGGGGAAGCCTTCCTCAGTGAAAAGACTTTAAGGAAAAGCCGCAGGGGAAGCCTCTCCTCAGTGAAAGACTTTAGGGAAAAGCCGCAGATGGTAGCCTCTCCTTTTTTGCAAGACATAGGAAAGAGCGGGGACGGCAGCCTCTCCTCAGTGAAAAGACATATGGAAAGGCCGCAGAGGGTTTGCCTTCCTCAGAAAAATTTTATAGGAAAAGTCCCCAGAGGGAAAACCTCTCCTCAGTGCAAGACTAGGAAACCCGCAGAGGGGAAGCCTCCCCTCAGTGCAAGACATAGAAACCCAAAGACAGTTTGCAAAAAAAAACCCAGGGAAGGACCCCAAAGATATGAGAAATAAGATTTCGGGGTTTTTGATGAGATGAAGACTGAATTTTTGGTTTTAAACTGTAAGCGGTGGGGGGAAAAACCAGGCCCCGCTCATCAATTTCCAATACAATCCCAACAGGGACACAGGTGGGGGCAGCATCTTTCTAGGGGGGCGTGACACATGGTCCCGGGGGAGCATCTTGTATGGGGGCAGTGACACATGGTTGGGGGGGCAGCATCCTGCTATGGGGACAGTGGTCACATGGTGGGGGCCAAACATCTTTCTATGGGGGCAGTGACCATGGTGGTGGGGAGCATCATGCTTTTGGGGGGGGAGTGGCACATGGTGGGGGCAGCAATTTTATGCTATGGGGACAGTGGGCACATGGTGGGGGGGAGTTTTATGCTATGGGGGCATTTACACTGGTGGGGGGCAGGGAAACATGGTAAAGGGGGGCAGGTTTAACATGGGGGGGGACAGCCCCTCTTGCCCATGGGGGCAGTGACAATGGTGGTGGGGGGGGATTTTTGTATGGGGGCAGTGGCACATGGTGGTTTGGGAGCATGAGGGTTTTGGGGGGGCAGTGGCACATGGTGGGGCAGCATATGCTATGGGGGGAAATGACCTTTGGTTGGGGGGGAGCATTTGCTATTTTGGGGGAAAATGAACATGGTGGGGAAGGGTTTATGTATGGGGACAGTGAAACATGGTGGTGGCAGCATCTTGTTATGGGGGGGCAGTGACACATGGTGGGGAAGCAAGGTTTTGGGGATAGTGACACATGGGGGGGGCAGCATTAAATTTTGGGGGAGGGGGCAGGACGACTGGGTTTCAATTGAAGGAAAGAAAGAATTTTTGGCCCGTACAAAAGGGGGTCCCGGATGAAAACCCCCTTTTCCCGAGCCTGGACCTTAGTTTGGGGCCCAAAGGGTTTTTCTTCCAACAAGGACAAGGGCCCCAAGCAAAAAGTAAAAAAACAAAGCAGTGGCTTAGAAAAAAACCCCGTGCCCCTTTTCCCGGGCCGGGCCCCGCCAGAGCCCTGACCTAAACCCAAAATTTAGCAAACTATGGAGAGACTTGGGAAAATGGCGTCCCCAAAAAACTTTCCATCCAACTGAGGGAAATGAGAGGATCTGCAAGGAAAAACGGGGGAGGAAAACCCCAAAACCCGCTTACTAACTCAAAAGGGGCTTTTTAATCAATACGGAAACAAAGGGTCGAATTTTTTAAAACGGCCCGGGCCACTAAAAGGATTGTTTTTTATGTTAAAGATTTGAAAAAAACAAATCACCCTTTTTAAAATGTGTCCATTAAAAGTGTCCCTTCCTTTCCTAGATATCCCCTCTTGTTTTGGGCTGCATAAACTCCCCAGGTTGCTATAGCCCCTCAGCCTGGGTTTTATCCCCCCTGATAGGCTGCCCGAAATGGTTTATTTAGCTACAGACCTTTTGATCCCTTTCCCGATAAGGGGTGCCCGCATGGGGTTTCTATAGCTACGACCCGTTTATTCCCCTGTAGGTGCCAGCACTGGTTGCTATAGCTACAGCCCGTTTGTCTCTCCTGATAGGCTGCCAGCATGGTTGTATAGCTACAGCCCTGGCTTCTACTGCAGCCTAGTGGAAACCAGTAAACACGCCCCTGAATTCAAAGTGAAACCAAGAACACAGGACTGATGTGAGATGAAGCAATGTGGTGAGACAACCCCTTTAAGACCATGTGATATTTCAGTTTTTCTTGTTTAATAAATTTGCAAAAATATCTACATTTCTGTTTTTTTTCAAGATGGGGGGTGGGGGCAGAGTGTATATTAATGAGCAAAAAATTAACTTTTTATGACTGGCATAAATAACAGTTCTAGTTGTGCAGAACACCAGAGAAAACTCTGTAGACACTGAACAAGCAGGGAATTTAGTGTGAGATACATAGAGCAATCAGTTTATTAAGTACAAGGAAAGTCTTGAGGAGGAAAGAACCAGCAGATTAAAAAGTAGTGATGCCCCCAAAATGTAGACAGTGTGTTATAAAGGGTGGCATGCCTTCCTCACACACACTGCTATCACTGGTTACATGCCATAAATTACACAGATAGGGAGGGTGACCTCCCAGTAGCTGAAGATGGAACTAGGTGGGGATAGGAAATTCACCTTTCAGTGGAACAATGTAGCAAAAGCTTAACATTTGTGAATATAGAGATATCTATCTCCTATCTATCATCTATCTATCTATCTATCTCCTATCTATGTATCTCCTATCTATCTATCTATCTCCTATCTATCTATCTCCTATCTATCTATCTCCTATCTATCTATCTCCTATCTATCTATCTATCTCATATCTATCTATCTATCTCATATCTATCTATCTATCTATCTATCTATCTCATATCTATCTATCTATCTATCTATCTCATATCTATCTATCCCATAAATCTATCTCATATCTATCTATCTCATACAGGGGCGTAACTACTGGGGTAGCAGGTGTAGCAGTTGCTACGGGGCCCGTGCGCTCAGGGGGGGCCCGCGCCCCGGGGCAGCTGCTACCGCATCCGCTACCCCGGTAATGCCGCTCCTGGGCCCGCCGGTAGTGAACATAACAGTTCACTGCGGCGGGCAAGGAGCTGGGGGCCCTCTGGCCCGAGCGTTCAGAGGCATCGCTGCCCGGAGGTGGCAGAATGGAGCGCCGATCGCTCCGCTCTGCTACTTCCCCTGCCGGCTCTCTGTGATCACCTGGGCGTGCGCAGTGCCGTCACATCACCGCGCCGCCCGCGCTGCGCAGTTAGGCTGCAGGTAGTCCAGCAGAGCGGAGCGAGCGGCGCATCGGGGGAGCGTGGACCGAGGTGAGTAAACTATTTATTATTTTGCCTGCTTATAGACCCCCTAAGCCTCCCTATGCGCCCCCTAAGCCTGCCTATAGACCCCATACGCCTGCCTATAGACCCCATAAGCCTGCCTATAGACCCCCTAAACCTGCCTATAGACCCCCTAAGCCTACCTATAGACCCCCTAAGCCTGCCTATACGCCACCCAGCCTGCCTATAGACCCCCTAAGCCTACCTATACGCCCCTAAGCCTGCCTATAGACCCCCTAAGCCTACCTATATGACCCCCTAAGCCTGCCTATACGCCCCCAGCCTGCTATACGCCCACTAAGCTTACCTATAGACCCCCCAGCCTGCCTATACGCCCCCTAAGCCTGCCTATAGACCCCCTAAGCCTACCTATAGACCCCCCTAAGCCTGCCTATACGCCCCCAGCCTGCCTATACGCCCCCTAAGCCTGCCTATATGCCCCCAGCCTGCCTATAGACCCCTAAAGCCTGCCTATACACCCCTAAGCCTGCCTATACGCCCCCAGCCTGCCTATACGCCCCCTAAGCCTACCTATAGACCCCCTAAGCCTGCCTATACAGCACCCAAGCCTGCCTGTAGACCCCCCCAGCTTGCCTTTAGACCCCCCCAGCTTGCCTGCCTGAATAGCCCTATAGCTACCGTGAAGCCTGTCTGCCTATATAGCCCCTATAGCCCCCTAAAGCTTGCTACCTAGATAGCCCCGAAGCCTGCCTGTCTACTTATATGAGGCCCCTTTAGCTACCTAAACCCTATCTATATGGCCCCTATAGCCCTCCTAACCCCTGTCTACCTGTATGGCTCCCTATAGCTACCTAAATCCTGCCTGCCTAAATGGACCCCATATAGCCAGGGGGGCAGGTGCTGGAAAGTCAGGATTCTAAGATATTTGTGTCTAAATCTGCAGGGACAAGTGGTTGGGAGATGTCGTCATGATGGCGGACTGGACCGGATGCAGAACAAAAGGGAAAGTCAACGACTCGTCAGAGAAACGTCACCTGTGAGTCACAAGATGTAACTACACTGTAATCACTTATATGTCTACAGAGCCTGTGTACACTGCTGTCTACCACTATATGTCACTGTATGGAGGTAATATACAGTCTGCAGAGCCTGTGTACACTGGTGTCTATCACTATATGGTCACTGTAGGGTGGTAATATACAGTCTGCAGAGCCTGTGTACAGGGTTTGTCTACCACTATATGGCCCACTGTAATGGTGGTTATATACAGTCTGCAGAGCCTGTATACACTGCTGTCTACCATTATATGGTCACTGTATGGAGGTAATATACAGTCTGCATAGCCTGTGTACACTGCTGTCTACCACTATATGGTCACTGTATGGAGGTAATATACAGTCTGCAGAGCCTGTGTACACTAGTATATACCACTATATGGTCACTATATGGCGGTACTATTTGCCTTTGTGTACTGAACAGTAATAGTGTAGGGTTATTATTCAGTGACTATGTGGTGGTAATTTTTTGGTCATGTTCTGGCGGTATAGTCAAGTCCATATGTAGTAGGGTTATTGGTCATATTGGTTTTGGTATAGTGGATTTGTTTGGTAGCCGTATGATGGTGATATGTAGGGTGAGGTATTTGCCCCTTGTATTATCTACATTACCTACCAACATGTCCTGGTACATGGTCATGGTCAGGGAGGTGGGAGGGGGGTGGGGTAGGGGGCCCCATCCAGAAGTTTGCTTTGGGGCCCTGGCTTCTCTAGTTACACCCATGATCTCATATTTATCTATCTCATATCTATCTATCTATCTATCTATCTATCTATCTCATATCTATCTATCTATCTATCTTCTCATTCTATCTATCTATTCATATCTATCTATCTCATATCTATCTCCTATCTATCTATCCCATATCTATCTCATATTTGTCTCATATCTATCTCATATCTATCTATATTTATATATCTATCTCATATCTATCTACAGTTGAAACCAGAAGTTTCCATCCACTATATAGAAAGCCCCATCTGCAGGTTTCTCGCTCCCTCTATATAAAGCCCCATCTGCAGGTTTTTCTCACTATCTGATATGAAATCAGAATAAACCTTCCCCGTTTTAGGTCAATTAGGAACCAAAATTATTTCTATTTGCCAAATGCTGAATAATGAGAGACAGAATTTTTAAGGTATTTTTATTACTTTCTGCAAAGTCAGAAGTTTCCTCCATTTCATTAGTATTTGGTAGCTTTGCCCTTAAACTGCAGGACTTGGGTCAAATGTTTTAGATCCTTCCACAAGCTTCTCACAATAGTTGGTAGGAATTTTGGTCCCTTCCTCCTGACAGAACTGGTGTAACTGAGCCATGTTTGGAGGTCTCCTTGCTCGCACCGGCCTTTTCAGCTTTGCCCATAAATTTTCAATAGGATTGAGATCAGGGCTTTGTGATGGCCGCTCCAAAACATTGACTTGGTTCTCCTTAAGCCACTTTGTAACCAGTTTGGCAGTAGCTTCGGGTCATTGTCCATTTGAAAGACCCATTTCCACACAAGCTTTAACTTCCTGACTGATGTCTTGAGATGTTGCTTCAGTATTGCCACACAATCTTGTTTCCTCATGATGCCATCTATTTTATGAATTGCACCAGTCCCTCCTGCAGCAAAACAACCCCACAACATGATGCTGGCACCCCTGTGTTTCACAGACGGGATGGTGTTCTTAGGCTTCCAAGCTTCTCCCTTTTTCCTCCAAACATAACGATGGTCATTATGGGCAAACGTTTCAAGTTTAGTTTCAGCAGACCCCAGGACATGTCTCCAAAAATGTCTTTGTTCCTGTGCATTTGAAAACATTAATCTGGCTTTTATATGTTTCTGTTGGAGAAATGGCTTCTTCCTGGCAGAGCGGCTTTCAGCCCATGTTGATACAGTACTCATTTCCCTACGGGTTATGACACAATCTTACCAGCTTCCACCAGCATCTTCACAAGGCCTTTTGCTTTTGTTCTTGGGTTGATATGCACATGTCAGACCAAAGTACGTTCAACTCTAAGACACAGAACTCACCTCCTTCCTGAGTGGCATGATGGCTGGACATTCCCATCTTGTTTGTACTTGTGTATAATTATTTGTACAGATGAACGAGGCACCTTCAGGTATCTGGAAATTGCACCCAAGGATGATCCAGACTTGTGCAAGTCCACAATTCTCTTCCTGATATCTTGGCTGATTTCTTTAGACTTTCCCATGATGTTACACACAGAAGCAGTGTGTTTCTGGTGTGAATTAAAATACATCCACAGATGTGTCTCTAATTAACTCAGATGTTGCCAATAAACCTATCAGAAGCTTCCAAAGACCTGACCTCATCATATGGGCTGTCCCAAATTGTTTAAAGGCAGAGTAATCCCAGTGTATGGAAACTTCTGACTTTGCAGAAAGTAATAAAAATGCCTTAAAAATTCTCCCTCTCATTATTCTGCATTTGGCAAATAGAAATAATTTTGGTTCCTAATTGACCTAAAACGGGGAAGGTTTATTCTGATTTTCATGTCAGAGAGTGAGAAAAACCTGCAGATGGGGCTTTATATATGGTGGATGGAAACTTCTGGTTTTAGCTGTACATATCTAAATGTATCTATTCATTTCATATCTATCTAGCTTTCTATCTATGTATATATGTATTATTCTCTTCTATACAGCACTCCAGGGGTCACCGTTTCTCATTGAGCTGTATTTTTAGTCTCTGCACACACTCTATATATGAGTGGTGTCCTGGGGCTTCTCTGTTTTCGGGTGGTCACTAGACGTTACCTTCACTTATAATCTTCTTGGCGGCCACTGCGGAGGATAGGTGGATGGGCTCCATGAAGATGCTCTCGGTGTAGGCGTCTGACACCATGGATAAGCTGCAAACGCAGAGGTCAATTATGTGTGTGTTTCAGAAAATGAGTGGATTAGAGGAAGCTGCGGAAGAATAGAAAACAGCCAATGCCCTGAACAGATTTACATAGTGTCCAACACTGGACTGGAAATTTCCAATGCCTCTTAGGTATCTGGGCTGGTATATCTAACCCCATCATGCATGGTACTGTCTGCTGAGTCCATGTATCTAATCTCATCATGTAAAGGGTATAAAAAAGAGAGGTGGCGCTCTTCTGTGAAAGTACGTCCAATACAATAAGCAATATATAAAATACAATAGAGGGTGCTCACCTGATGGTGTTGTGCGATAATGGTAGAGGCACAACACTCACGATGACATGGGTGGCTCAATCCGAGCCTCGGAAACAGCGGCCGCGTAGTCCTAATCCTCCGGAGCCAAAAAAAGGCGACAGGCAACTATGGAAAATAGCAACAAAAACCGAGGGACCGGGCGCTCGTTTCTTGGTAATAATCCTCGTAGAGATAGACGTAGGATAAAAATAAATTTTATTCCATTAAAATATTAAGATATGAGCCCCAATATTGCAGAGTAACGTGCATAACGCGTTTCGTGCCTGTACGGCACTTCCTCAGATGCTTCAATGTTACATAAAAAAAAAAAAAAAAACACAGAAGCATCTGAGGAAGTGCCGTACAGGCACGAAACGCGTTATGCACGTTACTCTGCAATATTGGGGCTCATACCTTAATATTTTAATGGAATAATTTTTTTTTTTATCCTACGTCTATCTCTACGAGGATTATTACCAAGAAACGAGCGCCCGGTCCCATGGTTTTTGTTGCTATTTTCTAATCTCATCATTTATGATACAGTCTGCGGAGTCCATGTATCTAAGCCCATCATGTGTGATACAGTCTGCGGAGTCCATGTATCTAAGCCCATTATATGTGATACTGTCTGCGGCGTCCGGACATAAAGTTAGCATAAAGTTTGGTTTGACAGTTCTGTCCTGCGCCACATGTCGGGACACTAAGATACGTGTGGCGGGTTGTCGGATTGTCTACTTTAACTTTACACTGCCTAAGGCCTCGTTCACACGACGGTTTTGGCCGCGGGTTTCGCCGTGGCTCCCGCGGCCAGAACCTCGTCGGACGCGGGTTTGCGGCGCGGGCGGTGGGTGTGGTCTTGGTGCGGGAGGGGCGTGGTTTGGGGCGCGGCTTGCGTCGAGGGTTTGCCCCCATGCAAATTAATAGCAGGCGGCAAACCACAGCGCTAGCCGCGTCCCAGCCGCGCACCACCCGCGGCGACACCCGCGCGGATGCCCGTGACAGCACTGCGCGGCCGCCGCGCAGAAAACTCGCTGTCAGGAATTGACAGGAGAGTTCTTCACACGCGCGGGTTTGGCCGCGGCCCCGGAGCCGGGGCCAAACCCGCGCAGTGTGAATATTAACGCGCTTTCCCATAGGAAACCATGTTACTAAACGAGGCGCGATTTGGCCGCGGTTATGGCCGCGGAAACCGTCTCGGAACCCGCGGCTATAACCGCGGCCAAATCCGTCGTGGAACGTGGCCTAAGAGGTTTCACAGTATTAATAAATCTGCCCTATGTATTCAAACCTTTCATGTGTGATACTGTCTACTGACTCTTGGCCTCATTTGTAATGTTGATGTCAGTTTAAAATAGCTGCCAACATAATCCCAGGACAACCAGGTCCGTCCCCAGACCACTGTAAACGTCACCCAAATTGCCCAGACTCTGCCCTCTTTACTGTCAGAATCTATATGGGCAGAGAACTACTAAACCCAATATCAGACCGGGGTGCTTGGGGCGCTACAGTGGAGATGATTCTTGGGGTCCACCAGTGGAGCTGATTCTTGGGGCCTATCAGTGGAGTTGATTCTTGGGGCCCACCGGTGGAGTTGATTCTTGGGGCCACCAGTAAATTTATTCTTGGGCCCTACAGTGGAGTGGATTATTGGGGCCCACCAGTGGGGCTGATTCTTGGGGCCACCAGTGGAGTTGATTCTTGGGGCCCACAAGTGGAGCTGATTCTTGGGGCCACCAGTGGAGTTGATTCTTGGGGCCCACCAGTGGAGTTGATTCTTGGGGCCACCAGTGGAGCTGATTCTTGGGGCCCACCAGTGGAGCGGATTCTTGGGGCCACCAGTGGAGTTGATTCTTGGGGCCCACCAGTGGAGATGATTCTTGGGGTCACCAGTGGAGCTGATTCTTGGGGCCACCAGTGGAGTTGATTGTTAGGCCCCACCAATGGAGTTGATTATTGGGAACCACCAGTGGAGATGACTCTTGGGGCCCGCCAGTGGAGATGATTCGTGGGGCCCACCTATGGAGATGATTTTTGGGGCTTCCAGTGAAGTTGATGCTTGGGGCCCACCAGTGGATTTGATTCTTGGGGCCCACCTGTGGAGATGATTTTTGGGGCTTCCAGTGGAGTTGATGCTTGGGGCCCACCAGTGGAGTTGATTCTTGGGGCCCACCAGTGGAGTTGATTATTGGGGCCACCAGTGGAGTTGATTATTGGGGCCACCAGTGGAGTTGATTATTGGGGCCACCAGTGGAGTTGATTATTGGGGCCACCAGTGGAGATGATTCTTGGGGCCCACCAGTGGAGTTGATTATTGGGGCCACCTGTGGAGATGATTTTTGGGGCTTCCAGTGGAGTTGATTCTTAGGACCCACCAGTGGAGATGATTCTTGGGGACCACTCTACAGCTACTGCACATGACTCTTGCATTCTGCCTCCCTTTCTTTGCCTGTCTTCCAGAGAAGAAGCCCCAGACTCACCATGCCACAGGGGCCCCTCGGAGGTTTCACCTGCTCTCTGTGGGCCTGTCCGAGACTGACTAGACCTATGAGATGTCATATTTGATATCAGGTCCTGTTCTCCTCCTCGTAGTCACTGTCTGAGGGCTGTCATGTAATCAGTTTCTACATTGCAGCAGTCATAAAGTAAACCACAGCCCTCCATGGCAGATGGGCACAGCAGAGGGAGGATACACGTCTGCCCGGAGACCAGGTGTAATGGAGAATGCTATATGAAAGCGGTTGTGGTCAGCAGTGTCTCTGCGCCCTCCGCTGCATTACCAGTTACCACGGCAACGTGTCTTCACTTCACAGTTAAAAGTGGCGGCGGCCATTTATATTTATCACTGGCAAAAACCCTCAAGTGTTTAGAAAACAGCAAACAGCGAGAAATCAGGTCGCATCACGGGGCGAACACACGAGCGACTATAGCCCAGAGAAAAGGCTCCTGCGGTCGGCTCGGTTGTTGGCTGATCGTATCGTCAATGGCGACATTAAGATCATCCTTTGTTGGCGGGAAAACTCCCCAAATACACAGGAAATGCTGACAAACGGCTCTATCTATGGGGGGAGGATGAAAGGTCCAGTGACCGGCAGCTGTGGAAGTAACCCCTGGGACAAGAACTGAGTCTGCCGAGAAAAAGCTACAAATTTATTCTATCTATAATATCCAATATCTATCTCAAATTTATATCTACTCATCCTAAATCTAGTTCTCCATCTCATATCCATCTACATATCTATCTATCTATCTATCTCTCTATCTCATATCTATCTATCTATTCCATATCTATCTATCTATCTCTCTTATATCTATCTATCTCTCTATCTCATATCTATCTATCTATCTATTTAGAAAAGAAAATAAAGTAGCACTTCTTAGAAACAGGCTGCCGGGCCAAAAAATACTATCCACCAATCCAATATTTATTTCTCGCTTTATATAACCTAAATCTATCTCATATCTTTCTATCTATCGATCTCATATCTATCTATCTCTCATATCGATCTCATATCTATCTATCTATCTATCTATCTATCTCATATCTATCTCATAAATATCTATCTCATATCTATCTATCTCATATCTATCTATCTTATATCTATCTATCTTATATCTATCTATCTCATATCTATCTAATCCATCTCATATCTATCTATCTCATATCAATCTATCCATCTTATATCTATCTATCTATCTCATATCTATCTATCTCATATCTATCTATCTTATATCTATCTATCTTATATCTATCTATCTATCTATCTCATATCTATATATCTCATATCTATCTATCTTATATCTATCTATCTTATATCTATCTATCTATCACATATCTATCTATCTATCTATCTTATATCTATCTATCTTATATCTATCTATCTCATATCTATCTACAGAGGTCGCTAAACATATAATATTAATTAGTTGTGGAGCAACCATTCTATGATTTATCTATATATCTTATATCTATGTTCTTTTCATCTGTTTCTATCTCCAATGTATCTGTCTTTCTTTCTATGTATTACATCTATATAACTCATATCTATCTATTTTTATCTGTCTGTCTAATAATGATCTATCCATCTCAAATCTATCTACCTATTTATTTCATAACATATCTATCTATCCAACTATCCCATATACATCTATCTATCTATCTCATACTATCTATCTATCTCATATCTATCTATCTATCTATCTATCTATCTATCTATCTCATATCTATATCTATCTACAGAGGTCGCTAAACATATAATATTAATTAGTTCTGGAACGACCATTGTATGATGAAACTATAACTGTATGGACTTGCAAAAAGAGGATCGCCACCTATCTATCTTTTTATTTCTTTATGTATTTATTTTCTGTTTATTTATCTATCTATCTCTCTCTACAAATATATATATAGATAGATAGATAGATAGATAGATATGAGATAGATAGATATGAGATAGATAGATAGATATGAGATAGATAGATATGAGATAGATAGATAGATAGATAGATAGATAGATAGATAGATAGATAGATAGATAGATATGAGATAGATAGATATGGGATAGATAGATATGGGATAGATAGATATGGGATAGATAGATAGATAGATATGAGATAGATAGATAGATAGATAGATAGATATGGGATAGATAGATAGATAGATAGATATGGGATAGATATAGATAGATAGATATGGGATAGATAGATACATAGATGGATATGAGATAGATAGATATTAGATAGATAGATAGATATGAGATAGATAGATAGATATGAGATAGATAGATATGAGATAGATATAAGATAGATAGATATGAGAGAGAGAGATAGATAGATATGGGATAGATATGAGATAGATAGATATGAGATGGATAGATATAAAAGTATTAAAATTTTATTTCTACATGAATATATATTTATTTCACACACTAACAGGTTAACCTTCCAGCAAATGACAGTAAAATAACTGCAAACTGCATCTGTCGCGCACACATCTCGGTAATTTTAGCCGTTTTTATCATTTGTTTCCTTCTACTACGGTTCATTTTTTTTATTTCGTCTTTCCCCATAGCAATGTTCCAAAAAATCCCAATTA
Source organism: Phyllomedusa bahiana (assembly GCA_025379985.1). NCBI lineage: Eukaryota > Metazoa > Chordata > Amphibia > Anura > Hylidae > Phyllomedusa > Phyllomedusa bahiana. The sequence goes on from JAODAL010009931.1 coordinate 87,832, forward strand.
TACTTCCGCCAAAGTGGCTGCTGATGTATGCAACCTTTGTACGAAAACATATCAGAAGGATAAATTTAAAAAATGTAAAAAAAAAAAAAACAACAAAAAACCCCCCCTGTTTCTGCAGTGAAAATAATGGCAGGGGATTCAATCAGTGAGCGCCGGTGGTTTCCGTATCCAAGGTGACAGAAATAGCCCTCTACATTCATCATGTTATATATTACCAACGGATCGCTACCAGGGTAGCCATCTGGATACAGGTCGAGAGGGAAGGATCATCAAGCCTTGTGTTTTTCATGTCATTCACAAAGCATTCTGGGAGTTATGAGATGGACGCCTCATCTTGCGTCTTTAGCCCTGCTTTTCTCAGAAGAGAATTAAAGGGCAGGAAATGCCAGGTTTTCTGTGCAGGAAGAAAGCCTTTTCTTTAAAAATAAAAAAATATTTTTTTTTTACAGGGGTTAATTTTAATTTTTTTCATTTTTACCTCTAATTATAAATTACTAACTGGAAAAAAAACTTTAAAAATTGTTCTTATCTGCTTTTTTTAAACAAATTTAAATTTTAATCATTTTTTAGTTATAGAACAAATATATATACATATGTATAAACATATAATCTAAAAGAATTAAATAATCTGCAGAAAAAAATTATAATTTTTAAATAAAATAATTTTTTTTTTTTTTTTAGATTTAATGTTAAGTGTATTTATGGTTCTCTCGTCCCACAGAACTGACGGCTCAGGAATTGAAGAAGGGACAGAAACTGGAAAAGGAATTCTGGAATGAAGACAAAAATTTTATAAAAGAAAGAAAAAAATTAATTCTGCAAAGTCTTAGTGATATGGAATTGTCATTTATAGATGTATTGTCATTTTGTATATTTTTAGCCCAAGCTTATACCTATAAATTATTACTATAAAAAGTGTGAAGAACATGCATCCCCCGTCGGGACGGGTAATACATCAGCCCCTCCGTGCTGGCACACTGTAACGGCTAATAACAGTAGTTTTATAGCATTGCCTCGAATATGGTTTGCCCAAAAAAAAAAACACACACATCACAGATGAGTTTTTATAATGCTGTGGGATTCTGGAAGTTTTGTAATTATTGGGGTTTTTGCTTAAGGCTAAAAAAAAATTAAAAAATTAAAATAACAAATTTCAAAAAATACACAATTTTTCTTTTTCAAAATTGGTTTAACATCCTCAAATGAATCCCTAAATGTAAATCCCAAAAACAATTCTTCAAAACATTTCAGGAAACCCTTTAATTTTAAACCTTCGAATTATAGATTAAAAATTTGGTAAAACAAAGGAAATAGCTGCTGATTATTAAAAACATTTTGGGGGGAACAGATCTGTAGATTCTACTGAAATAAAACATAATGAAGGACCCTGGACTGGATAATATAATAGAAAAAATAAAAGTAGGGAAAATATTTTCATTTGTTTTTTTTCGAATATTATGTTGTGACTGTTCTGATTATGGGCTGGATTTTATGGTGAAGAGGAAAATAGAAGAATTAAACAAAACAAAAGAACACAAACTGGATTTTATGCTGTGGACTTAAAAAAGGAAAGCTAAGTGAAATGAAAAATATTGGAGAAATCAAAATAAAAAATAGCGTGTTCAACAGAATTTTTAAGCAATTACAATTCTGGACTCTAGATATGAAGTTGCTTTTTTGTTTAATTGGTCGGTATTTTTTATATGTTAGGTTTCCAGGAAGTATTGTGTGTATGGAATGTTAAGATGTATAGTATACTGTCTATTTTACATGTCGATAGAAAGATATCAAATAGAAATGGGACAGATAAATAGACAAATATATTGATAGATATAAGACAGACAAATAGATATATATTAGATAGATAGGAAGATAGGTATGACATTGATAGATAGATATAGTTAGATGAAATGTGACGATGAAATGTGATGAAATAGATATGAGACAGAGTTAGATAGATAGATAGAAAGATGGATAACATATTCTATGACCTCAGCAGTCTAAAAATGTTCCAAGAAAGATAACAAAAATGTAGAGATAGATATGGGATGGAAAAGATAGGGAAAGAGAGAGAGATATATATGGTATGATAGGGGAGATAGATATGAGATATATAAATAGATATAGAATGGAATAGATAGATATATATATATGAGATAGATAGATATGTGAGAGATAGATATAGAAATAGATAGATAGGAGATAGATATATATGAGATAGATAGATATGAGATAGATACATAGATAGATAGACAGATAGATAGAGACTGATGTTCCAAAGGCCCACCAGAAAAAAAATCGATACAGGACATGTTCACAGCCACTTTCAAGTGTAAAAGTAGCTGTTTAATGTGCAGCATTGTACATTATTGTGACAGAGCTTGTAATCTTTGGAGGATTCTCTGGTACTGTGGTGGGCCAGTCCAACCCTGGATAGATATATAGATATTAGATAGATAGATAGATAGATAGATAGATAGATAGATAGATAGATATGAGATAGATAGATAGATAGATATGAGATAGATAGATAGATATGAGATAGATATGAGATAGATAGATAGATAGATAGATAGATAGATATGAGATAGATAGATATGAGATAGATATGAGATAGATAGATATGAGATAGATAGATATGAGATAGATAGATATGAGATAGATAGATATGAGATAGATAGATAGATAGATAGATAGATATGAGATAGATAGATATGAGATAGATAGATATGAGATAGATAGATAGATAGATATGAGATAGATAGATATGAGATAGATAGATATTATATAGATAGATATGAGATGAATAGATAGATATGAGATAGATAGATATGAGATAGATAGATAAGAGATGAATAGATAAGAGATGAATAGATAGATATGAGATAGATAGATATGTGATAGATAGATATGAGATAGATAGATATGAGATAGATAGATATGAGATAGATAGATAGATAGATAGATAGATAGATAGATATGGGATAGATAGATATGGGATAGATAGATATGGGATAGATAGATATGAGATAGATAGATATGAGATAGATAGATAGATAGATAGATAGATATGAGATAGATAGATATGAGATAGATAGATATGAGATAGATAGATATGAGATAGATAGATATAGATAGATAGATACATAGATAGATAGAGAGATAGATAATAGATAGATAGATAGGAGATAGTAGATATGAGATAGATAGATTAGATAGTAGATTGAGATCGATAGATATGAGATAGATAGATAGATATGAGATAGATAGATATGAGATAGATAGATAGATAGATAGTCAATCTGCTGGCTCTAGACCTAGTGGAATATTGTCCTGTATTACAGGAGATTTTATAGCCGGCCTTGATTTTCCAGCCAATTATTTCTATCCTATAGGGGTGGACATGTTCCACATCTGATGATCAGAAGGGCTCCCAACCAAACCAGGACCTTGTCCAAAGTATTGCAGAATCTCTCTGCCATGATCCAATCCTTCCCTTAGGGGCACAGAGATATCGACCATGAAACATCTGCCATGGCATGGCCACCATAAGAGAGCAAAGAATATGGAAATGAAGCTGAGGCCACCGGGGACGGGATTAATGGGAGAGGTTACTATATGTATATTAATAAGTATGTGCCCCCCTGTAAAGCAGCAGAGCAGCCTCCACTGGAAAGCAAGGTTCAGCTTTATAATCCAGGCCCTACAATAGATATTGTGGAATACAGTAAGTAATAGAACAAAGAAGGACAAATCAGATAACAGAACAACCTATGTAAATACATCCCCGCTGAAGAATTTCTAGCAATCATTGGACACATTTTAGCTTTACTTTACGGTCATTGCTGTAAAACTGGTTCAGTTGTTGACAGTGCTGGGCTGCAGAACTGCAATCACTTAGGACCAACAGGGCAACATCTGCAGGATAGTTTTGTGGCTTTTCCCCGGTTAAATCATTTACATCTAAAGACTGATCTATCTTTATATTTCATATCTATTTGTTTATCACTCTCTATATATATCATAATTGCCAACTTTTGAAATCGAAAAAGCAGGAGATTGAAGAGGACACGCCCATCTTGTCGGTGGCCACGCCCCTTCAAAAGCCACACCCACTCCACCTAACTGCATAACGGCTTTGGAAGAAAGCCAGGTAGATGCCCTTATAGCCAGGTAGTGGCCCCCCATAACCAGGTAGTGCCCCTTACAGGCAGGTAGATGCCCCCTTGTAGCCAAGTAGATGCCCCCTCTGTAGCCAGGTAGATGCCCCCTCTGTAGCCAGGTAGATGCCCCCCTTTGTTAGCCAGGTAGTGCCCCCTCTGTTGCCAGGTAGATGCCCCCTTTGTTTGCCAGGTAGTGCCCCCATTGTAGTCAGGTAGTACCCCCTCTGTTGCCAGGTAGACCCCGCCATTGTAGCCAGGTAGATGCCCCCTTTGTTAGCCAGGTAGTGCCCCCATTGTAGCCAGGTAGTGCCCCCTCTGTTGCCAGGTAGACCCCCCCATTGTAGCTAGGTAGTGCCCCCTCTGTTGCCAGGTAGACCCTCCCATTGTAGCCAGGTAGTGCCCCCTCTGTTGCCAGGTAGACCCCCCCATTGTAGCCAGGTAGATGCCCCCTTTGTTAGCCAGGTAGTGCCCCCATTGTAGCCAGGTAGATCCCCCCTCTGTAGCCAGGTAGAGCCAAAGTTGTAGCCAGGTAGATGCCCCCTTTGTTAGCCAGGTAGTGCCCCCATTGTAGCCAGGTAGTGCCCCCTCTGTTGCCAGGTAGACCCCCCCCCATTGTAGCCTGTAGTGCCCCCTCTGTTGCCAGGCAGACTCCCCCATTGTAGCCAGGTAGTGCCCCCTCTGTTGCCAGGTAGACCCCCCATTGTAGCCAGGTAGTGCCCCTCTGTTGCCAGGTAGACCCCCCCATTGTAGCCAGGTAGTGCCCCCTCTGTTGCCAGGTAGACCCCCCCCATTGTAGCCAGGTAGTGCCCCCATTGTAGCCAGGTAGACCCCCCATTGTAGCCAGGTAGTGCCCCCTTATTGTAGTCAGGTAGTTGCCCCCATTGTAGTCAGATAGAGCCCCCCTATAACTAAAAAAAATAAAATAATAAAAGCCACTTACCTCACCAGGCTCCTGCAGAGCGGCCCGCTCCTGGACATCTCCTCAGCAGTGTCAAGGGGAAGTGAGTGCAGCCGCGCGTCACTTCCACTGTGACGTTGTCCTGTATGTTCTGCGCACATCGGCGCGGACATACAGGGGGAGGAGGCAGGAGGGAGCGATCCCTCCTGCCTCCTCCCTGCTCAGCGAGTTCCGGGCGGGCGAAGCGGGCGCAGCGGCCGCTTCACCCGCCTGGGGGAACGGACCGGCGGCGCCAGAGTAGCGCATCAGCGCTACTCCGGCGCCGCGGCCATTTAAAGGACCCCCGCCGCCAGCTCCGGACACCTCCCGGCCGATCTCCTCAGCGTCGCAGGGAAGTGAGTGCAGCCGCGTGTCATTTCCCCCTGCGACACTGATCTGTATGTACAGCGCAAACCGGCGCTGTACATACAGGGGGAGAAGGGAGGAGGGAGCGATCCCTCCTGCCTCCTCCCTGTACTGCTGACTGACTGTGCGGCTGTGGCCGCGTCACCCGCCTGTAGGAGCGGCCCGGCGGCACCAGAGTAGCGCACCAGCGCTACTCTTGTGCCGCGGTCCCCCCCCAGCCAGGTGGCGGCGGGGGGAATGCCAACACTGCCGGGAGGGCGGGGGGGGGGGGGGGGGGAAACGACCCCATTAGCGGGACCCCCCCACCAAAAGCGGGAGAGTTGGCATGTATGATATACAGTCATATGAAAAAGTTTGGGCACCCCTATTAATCTTAATCCTTTTTAGTTCTAAATGTTTGGGTGTTTGCAACAGCCATTTCAATTTGATATATCTAATAACTGATGGACACAGTAATATTTCCGGATTGAAATGAGGTTTATTGTACTAACACAAAATGTGCAATATTAGTTATTATATATATCATATTGAAATGGCTGTTGCAAACACCCAAATCTTTAGAACTAAAAAGGATTAAGATTATTAGGGGTGCCCCAACTTTTTCGTATGACTGTATATACATTACTCACAAAACGTTCGGGATATTAGACTTTCAGGTGAAATCTATGGAAAATGTACCAATTTCCGGCTCCAGTGATGTTTTATCCTGCAGCCATTTCAGTTTCATAGTTTCATAGTTTGTATGGCTAAAAAAAGACAAGTCGTCCATCTAGTTCAGCCTGCTGTGCTAAGGTGTTGATCCAGAGGAAGGCAAAAACCCCCAATGAGGTAGAAGCCAATTGTCCTCATTTTAGGGAAAAATTCCTTCCTGACTCCAATCTGGCAATCGGAAAAATCCCTGGATCAATGATCCCTCTCCAGAATCCTAGTCACTATAACTTGTTATATTATTACGCTCCAGAAATGCATCCAAACCCTTTTTGAACTCTGTTAGTGAATTCACCATGACAAGTACCTCTGGCAGAGAATTCCACAGTCTCACTGCTCTTACAGTAAAGAATCCCTTTAGACTTTCAGTTGTAGCAGCAATTTGTATTTTCTCATCTCAAGTGGAGGGTTTACACCATCAAAAATGTCAATTTTTCAATAACGTGTCCTGGGGCCTTGAGCATCAATTACAGCTGGACAACGACGTCTCCTGCTGCTCACAGGTGGAGTTAGTGACTGCTGAGGCTCCCACTCTTCTAGCAGTGCCCCCCACAGGTCATTGAGGTTCAGGGGTACAGAGCTATGAGCTTCTACACGATGACTGTGATCCCACAGGTTTTCTAGGGGGTTCAGGTTTGGAGAAAGTGCAGCTGCTCCATTTGAGGTTCCCCAGCCTCCTCATACAGCCGTCTACCCTAAAATGATGTGGAGCTCAATAGGCCGGAGGGCATTGTCCTCCATGAAGATGAGTATTGAGCCGCTGTGTATGTTCGGCAGGCAGGCTCAATGACTGGATTCCATGATATTATTCCAGTGAGTAAGGCGTCACTGGAGGGTCCATTCACAGAGTGATAGGCAGTCTGATATAGACCATGACACATCTGCCCCCACTGTAACAGCGGGGGGGCACGCAACCACCACCGAAAGGATACTATCTGGAGTACAACATTGGTTATGCTTCCTCGTCCTTGACGTCAGTCCAGCATACCATTGGCGCCATCATTTCTGCTCGGAGTGATATCGACTTTCATTGCTTGAAGGCACTCTGAGAGCTCTGGTCACCTCATCCAGCATAGATGCTCCCGCTGGCCACAGGACGATGTGCTGCTGTGCCTGGTGTGGCGGATCAGGGCGTCTAGAACATACTGTAGACCTACCAATGGTGTAGAATGGTTAGGGGAGGGCGACTGTCTGAGGGTGACACTATGGTGCCATCCCCTCTCCTACACCTGCCCGGAGTTGTGCGGCAATCCATGCATCCGGTTCCGCAGGGCATTGGTTAGCAATTAAGTGGTCATTCAGTTTGTATGGAACAGAGGACGTTCCACTTCATTTTGTCCTCTCTGTGACTTTTCGCAGTCTCCTGAATCTTCAGATACCGAACCTGCTGATGACGACTCTGACACTCTAAAGCTCGCTGGCAAATTCCGTCCTGAGAGCATCCTGCATGAAGCCTGGCAATGGAGAGGTCGCTGTTGACCATTTTTATGGTTTTGTCTTGGTCTCATGATTGCATAATGTATACGGCAGGATAGGTAGTGACTGTTTAAATCCCAATTCACAATGATCCCCAAAATTTATTGGGGCGATTCAGGGAACCAACACCCTACTAGCTTCCTGTTAGAGATCATCAGTTGTGCAAAAAGTCCTAAACATTGAACATTTCAGACCCTGTGCAATCTAATAGAAGAGATACCTCATTTAGGGGCATTTAAGGCATGATTCATCCTTAATAACTACAAACAAAGCCCAATCTATACTATCTATTCTTCTATTCAATCTATCTATCTCATAGGCTCATCTATGCTTATCTATCTATCCGCATATCTATCATATCTTTCTATCTAATCCCATATCTATCTTCTATCTATCTCATATCTATCTAGATCTTTCTATCTATCTATTCTATTTATCTCATAGCTATCTATCCATATCTATCTCATATCAATCTATCTATGCTATTAATCTCATACTTATCAGATCGATTTCTATCTATCTATTTTATCTGCAATATCATAGAAAATATGCAAGCAAAAATTGGGCAGGCACTCACGGTGAATGATAAGGTTTAAATAGTAACAAAAAGTGATTTATTCCCACATGTAACAAGAGCGACGGTACGAGCTCTCTCAGCAGAGCTATTTTATCTGCATAACTAGTCTATCTATCTCATATCTATCTCCTCGATCTATCTATTCGTATCTACCTATCTATCTATCTATCTATGCTGATCACATATCTATCTAACCTATCTATCTCATATCTATCCTATCTAACCAGGGCCGCCATACACGGGGGTACATACCGGTACTCCCGTTATGGGCCGGCGTGGAATAAAGGGGCCCCGCGGCTAAGCGTGGGGGGGCGCCCTTATTCTCCACGGCAGTCAGTGGGGCCCGGCGGCGCGGCCGCCAACTCAGGCATCCGCCGATGCTCCAGAAGACGGCAAGTTGGCCGTCCACCCCGGGGCCGCGGCCGCTATGCATCCGGTCATCAGAACCCCGGGACAACTCCGCGTCCCCGAGCGTTCCAGAGACGGCGCGCGGGGAGTTGAGGTACTTGATGTGTCCGCTGCGACTCCCCTGGGGGGGGAGCGGGGGGGGGGGGGGGGAGGCTGCGGGGGCGTGTCAGTCGGAGCACAGCCCACTAAGTCGCTAGCGGCTCCGCGTGATCTGGTCCTAGGGCAGGCTTGTAAAGGCGCCGCCCGCCTATGGCAGGGCGGTCTAGGAGGCGCGGCAGCACGAGCGGTCATGACCGAGGCTCATGGTTAAGCGTGATTGATTTGTTTTTTTTTTTAATATACAAGGGGCCCTGACATGCCTATCACCTAAGGGGGTCCTGGCGCTGGGCCTATCCACTTAAGGGGGTACCCTGCGCTGCCTATCACTAAAGGGTGGGGGGGCCCTGACGTCTATCACTAAAGGTGGTCCCTGGTCGGCTGGCCTATCAACTAAAGAGGGGCCGCTGACTGCCTATCACTAAAGGGGGAGCCGCTGACTGTGCCTATCACTAACGGAGGCCCTGACCTGCCTATCTCTATAAGGGGTCCCTGCGCATGCCTATGCACTAAAGGGGCCCTGAACTGCCTTATCACTACATGGGGCCCTAGACTGGCTAATCACTAAAGGTGGCCTGTCTGGCCTAATCACTAAAGGGGTCAGTGACTGCCTATCAGCTAAAGGGGGTCCCTGGCACTGCTTATCACTAAAGGGGGTCCATTATGTAAGGTCGGTGTTTAAGTGTTTTTGTAGTGTACTTGGCACTGCTTATCACTAAAGGGGGTCCCTGGCGCTGCCTATCACTAAAGTGGGTCCCTGGCGCTGCCTATTCACCTAAAGAGGGGTCCTCTGGCGCTTGCCGTATCATTAAAACTAAAAAGGGGATTGTCCCTGCGCTGCCTATCACTAAAGGGGCGCCTTGACTGCCTATCACTAAGGGAGGGCCCTGACTGCCTATCACTGAAAGGGGGGCCCTGACTGCCTATGCAACTAAAGGGGGTCCCTGGCACTGCTTAATCATTATAATTTATAACTAAAGGTGGTCCTGACTGCCTATCACGTACAAGGAGTCGCTCTGGCCACTGGCATATCACTAAAGGGGGTCGTCGCTGGGGTCTGTCCTATCACTAAAGGGGGCCCTGACTGGCCTATCACTAAAGGGGGTCCCTGGTTGCTGCCTATCACTAAAGGGGGTCCCGCTGGTGGCTGCCTAACACTAAAGGGGGCCCTGACTGTCCTATCTCTAAAGGGGGGTCCCTGGCGCTGCTCTATCCACAATAGGGGCCCTGACTGCCATCACTAAAGGGAGGTCCCTGGCACATGCCGATCACTAAAGGGGGTCCTGACTGCCTATCACTAAAAGGTTGCGGCCTGGCACAGCTTATCACTAAAGGGGGTCCTGACTGCCTATCCACTAAAGGAGAGGGACCCGTGTTTGTAGGGGGGGACGTGCCTACTCTCTAAAGGGGGGTCCCTGGCACTGCCATATCACTAAAGGGGGTCCCCTGGCACGCCTATCATCTAAAGGGTCGTGACTGCCTATCACTAAAGGGGCCCCTGACTGCCTATCTCGTAAAGGGGAGCCTTCTGACTGCCTATCGCTAAAGGGGGTCCTGGCACTTGGCTTATCACTAAAGGAGCCACTGCGCTGGGCCTATCACTAAAAGGGGGTCGCGCTGGCGCTGCCTATCACTAAAAGGGATCCCTGTGCGCTTGCCTATCACGTAAACGCATAGTTGCCAACTTTCGAAAATGAAAAAGCAGAGAATTTAGTGGGCGTGCGGCGCTTAGGCCGGCGCCGCGGGCAAAAAATTTGGCATGGACAACGACACCATCTTTGTTGATGTATTTCTTTGTGTTGTTTTTTTTTATGTTATGTATTGCGACGCCCCTTCAAAAAAAGACACACCCCACTCGCCACCATAAATCGCATCACGGCTTTGGAAAAAGCCAGGTAGATGCCGCTATATACCAGGTAGTAGCTCCCCATATACTCAGCGTAGTGCCCCTTACAGGTCCGGTAGATGCCGTCCCTTGTCAGGCCAAGTAGATGCCCCCTCTGTAGCCAGTGTAGAGCCAAATTTGTATCCAGTAGTTTCCCCCCATTTGTTAGACCAGTAGGTGGCGCCCGCCATTGTTAGCCAGGTATGGGGGGGTCCCCCATCTGTTTTGTCAGGTAAGTGCCCCATCCTGTTTGCCAGTAGTTGCCCCATACTGTTTGGCAGGTAGTGCGCCCCATTGTTTGGCCAGGTAAAAAGTATGTTCCCTCTCTGTTGCCAGGTAATGTCCCTTGTTGCCAGGTAGATAGTCCCGTCCTCCTGTTATGGCCGTGGGGTGGGGAGTGGTGCCCCCATATCTGTTACCAGGTATATTTGCTTTTTTTTTTTTTTTATTATGTTGTGTTTGTTTGTGCCGCCCTCTGTTTAGCGCAGAGTAGATGTCCCCTCTGTTAGTGACCAGTAGATGCGCCTCTGTTGCCAGTAAATGCTCCCCGGTTCTGTTGGCCCAGGTAGTGGCCCCTCCTGTAGCCAGTGTAATTGGGCCGCCGCTCTGTTGCCAGGTAGTGCCTCCCCATCTGTTAGCCAGGTAGTGGCCGCCTTTGTAGCCAGGTAGTAGCCCCTTTGTAGCCAGTAGTGGCCCCCTCTGTTTTTTATTTGGGCCAGGTAATGTCCCCTCTGTTGCCAGGTAGAGCCGCCCTTGTTGGGCAGGTAGTGCCCTCCTACTGTTGCGCCAGGTAGAAAGATGTCCCCTCTGTTGCAGGTAGTGCCCCCTCTGTTGGCCAGGTAAGTGGCCCCGTGGTTGCCAGAGTAGTGCCGTCCTCTATTTAGCGAGGTAGAGCCCGCCTAGAAGTCTAATACAAAAGTCTAAATAATAAAATCCAGCTTACCTACCAGGCTCCTGCAGGCGTGGCTCAGCTTCCAATTGCCCATCTCTTCAGCGCTATGGGGGAAGTGAGAGGCAGCCGCGCGTCACTCCCCCAGCAGGCCTCAGCGCGTCACTTCCCCGCCGCGCCGTTGACAGTGACTTAATAGTATCGGCGGCACACACCTGCGCCGTACATACAATGGAGAAGGAGGGAGGAGGGAGCGATCCCTCTGCCTCCTCTCCCGCACTAGTGAGACTCTTCGGCGGGTGAAGGCGGACGCTGTGCGGGTCCGTTGGCCACCCAGCCTGTAGAGCGGTCGCGCCTGCCGCTGCGGCTAGAGTATCCCGCCGCACCAGTCTGCTACTCTTGCGCCAGCAGGTAATTTAACGAGCCCTCCGCCGCCTGCAGGCGGTCGGGAGTGAATGCCAACTCCCCCGGGAGGAGTCGGAGGGTCGCCCCAATAGGTGGGACCCACCGGGGCGCACAAAAACGGAGAGTTGGCATGTATGCACTAAAATGGGGGGGGGGGTCCTGCAGCTGCTATCTCTAAAGGGGTCCCTGCACTGGGGCTTATCACTAAAGGGGGTCCCTGGCGCTGCCTATACACTAAAGGGGATCGCCTGGCGCTAGCCTAAAGTCACTAAAGGGCCACTGACTGCCTATCGACTAAGGGGGTCCTGGCACTGCCATATCATGCTAAAGGGGGTCCCTGCTACTCCGCCTATCACTAAGAGCGGGTCCCTGGCACTGGCCTATCTCTAAAGGGGTCCGCTGCACTGCCTATCTCTAAAGGTGGTCGTTTCTGGCGCTGCCTATAACATAAAGGGGTCCCTGGCTGCCTAACATACTAAAGAGGGCCCGACTCTACCTAAGTCCTCTAAGGAAGGATGGGCTCCTGACTCACTAACCTCTAAAGGATGGGGCCGTTGGTGGGGGAGGAGACTCCTCCTAACCTTCAAATGAAGGCGGCGCTGACTCCACTCTAACCTCTAAAGGAGGGCCATGACCGCCTAGCAAGACCTAAAGGGATCATGTAGGTGACTCCAGCACAACCCTACCCTGGGGCTTGGCCTACCAACTTATAGCCGGCGGGGTATTTTTTTTCCTTGTCTACCTACTCTAAATACGGGGCACTATCTAATTACTCCGGCCTGTTCCGGCATTTGCTACCTATCGGGTAATCATAATTTTAGGGGACGAGTCCCCCATAGGCTTTAGCATTATCTCATAGGGTTAGGTCCTACCGTCTCGCCCACCCCTCTCCAACCCCTCAGGATATCTAGCCTCTAAGTTTATGGCTGCTGTACCCGCATTCTTACGCCTACTCTCCTGGGAAGTTTGTACAGAGGTGGGATAGGTATAAGAAATGCTGAAAATTGAGGGATTCTAAGTTATTTGTGTATACTTTCTGCAAGAGATGAGCTGTGCCAGGACACGCAGTCATCAGGCGGTGTGGAACGTGAATGCAGACAGAAAAAGGGTAAAAAAGAACGACCTATGAAAGAAGAGAGTCGACTCATCAGATAAGGACTGCTGCTGGTAGAGTCCCTGATTTCAGGGGTTATTTTGCTTCTAAATTGATGCAGTGCTGTATTGCACAGTAATGTGACCTGAGCGGGTGTCTTGACCTCTTATTGGTCCTCTATTGGCGTGTGTAGGTTACTACCTGAGCTGGCCTGTCTGACCTCTATGTGGTCTCTATATGGGCGGTTGTCGTAGGCTAATACCTGAGCTGGTGTCTAGACCTCTATGTGGTCTCTATAGGTGGTGTTTAGTTATCCACCTGAGCTGGTGTTCCGTGACCCGCTATGAGGCATTATCGTCGGTCTCTCTATGGTCGGTGTTGTACGGTCTATACCGTGAGGCTGGTAAGCTGACCTCTTTGTCCTCTATATGGCGCTGTTGTAGAGTGTATGCACCTAGGCTTGTGTCTGACCTCTATCGTGGTCTCTCATAAGGTCGTGTTGTAGGTTATACGGGCCGAGCTGGATATCTGACGCTCTATGTGGTCTCTATGTGGCAGTGTTTTAGTGTATATGACTCTGACTGTGTTGACCTCTTAGTGGTCTCTATGTGGCAGTGTTGTAGGCATTATAACACATGAGCTGGTGTCTGACCTCTATGTGGTCTCGTATGTGGCATTTTTTTTTGTTTGTTTTTATGTGTGCTGGGTTTTTATGGGATGTTGGGTGAGGGGTTTTGATTGGGATTGGGGGGCTTTTTTTTTTTGGATTTTTTGTGTGGTGGTGTTGTAGGTTTATTCCTGAGCTGGTGTCTGACGGCCTATGGTGAGTCTCTATGTGGCGGTGTGTATGGTTATACCGGGAGGCTGGTGTTAGGAGGTAGCACCTACATTCTTGCTGGTGGTTTATATTTAGGAAGGTGGTGAGGTTGCTGACAATGGGAAAACATTGAGGGGAATGTATGTGGTGGGAGGGGGATACTGGATGGAAGCTATTAGCCCTGTGTCTATGATGTGTGAAACAGAACATATCGTGTGACTCACTTGCTATTGTACTAGCACAATACAGTTCTTGTTTTGCACAGCCTGTATTATGGGTGGTACAAATAGCGCCATTATTTTGTCCTAAGAGGCCGTTTTTTTGCTGGGCGGGCGATGCGGGGGGTTTCTGGGCGGGTCGTACAGGGGGGGGGGCCAGGTGGCTTCATGCTGTATGGGCCCTGAAGATTTTCTGTTGGCAGCCCTAGAACTATCTACTATCTATCTGATCTATCTCCGATATCTATCTTACTATCTCTCTCATATTCTATCTTATCTCATATCTCTATGCTACTCTGCCATAATCTATCTATCTATCTTCTCCTCTCATAATCACATACTATCTCATAACTATCTATCTCCTATAACTATCTCACTCATATCTATCTTATCATCATATCATAATTCTGTCTATCTATGCTAACTATCTATCTCAATATCTATCTCTCTCATATCTACCTCCTATCTCGTGTATCTATCTCATATCTATCTCTCTCATATCTATTCTACTCTCTTGCGAGTATGATCTCGTCTCTCATATCTTTGCTCTCCTCATATCGTATCTCTTCTCATCGATCTACTCTCTCTCCTCGATGATCTATCTATCTATCTATCTCATATCTATCTCTCTCATCATCTATCTAGTCTCTTCATATCTATCTGATCCTCTCATGATGCTATCTATCCTATCTATCTATCTATCTCAAATCATCTATCTGTCTATCCCATATTATCTGTGCTATCTCATATCTATCTGTCTATCTCATATCTATCTATCTATCTATCTATCTCATATCTCTCGCGCAATCTAATCTATCTCAATGATCTATCTATCAGCTCATGATCTATCTACTCCCTCATATCTGATCTCTCTCATAAATCTATCTACCTCTCATATCTATCTATCTCATATCTGATCTCAAAATATCTATCTATCTATCTATCTATCTATCGATCTATCTATTCTAATCATTATCTATCGTCATATCTAATCTATCTCAATATCTATCTATCCATTGATCTATCTATCTATCTATCTTATATCTACAGTTTCATCATCTATATTTGGCAGATCTATTATCTATCTGGCCTCTATACTCTCTTATTCTACTATCTTAATCTCTATTTAAATCATATCTAATTATCAACGTATCTGTACAACTATCTCATATCTATCCATTGATCTATTGAATTATCTATCTTTATCTGTATTTATGTCTATATTTATCTGTCTATCGAGATTCTCCCACATCTATCTAATTATCTATCTTTATCTATCTTACATCTTTCCATTTATCTTTCAATTATCTAATAATCCCATATCTATCTCTCCAACTATAATGACTCTTCATTCTGTTTTATGGGAGTTCTGAGTACGGCAGAATGGACAACACAGCGCATCCCTTAGTACTAGGAAACTCCGCATAGAAGCATATTGGAGAGAACACAGCTAACTCGTCCACTACAACCCTCAGTACTCGGGAACTCCGCATAGAAACTAGAATGGATAGAATTCACAGTCGCTGCCCTTACAGAAAAGAGCTACCCACTAGAACAGTGAGATGGAAGAACAGGACACAGTGCACCCCTTTACTCGGGGAAAATCCCCGTAGAACAGAAATGAGAACACGAGGCGGCATACTTCCCCTGTATCTGGGAACTCCTCCCATTATAACAGAATAGGAGAGAAACTAACAGTGCTTCCCCATGTATTAGGGAACTCTCGCATAGAAGCAAGACTGGAGAACACAGCGCACTCCTACGATTGTACATCCCTGTACAGGGAACCCCCGATAGAACAGAATGGAGAGAACACGCAGCGCCTCCTCTTTACTGGAAGCGACCCATAGACAGAATTGATGAAACACAGCACTCCCCTGTACGGGAACGTCCCATAGACAACGAATAAGGAGGAAGAACATCAAGTGCTCCCACCTGTACTGAGAACCCCATAAACAGAATGGAGAACAAGCAGCGTCCCCTGTACTGGAACTGCCCATAGCAACAGGAATGTATGAACACAGTGTAATTCTCACTTGTAACTCGAGAACGCCCCATAGAACAGAATGGAGAACACAGTGCTCTCCTGTAGCTATACTACCCGATAGAACACGAATGGAGAACACACAGTGTGCTCTCCTGGTACTGTGAATCTCCCATTAATAAGCATATAAATAAAAGAATGGAGGCAAACCAGGCGCTAATTCCCCCTGTAGCTGAGAACTCCGGGTGGGGGGGGGGGGTGCATAGAACAGAATGGAGAATATACAGCCGCTACCGGCTAGTACTGGAACTCCGCATAAGACAGAATTGAGTAAGCACTAGCGCTACCACACCCTGGTACTGTTAACTCCCATAGACAGAATAGAGAGAACACAGCGTCTCGCCGCTTACTCGGAGAACTCCCCATAGAACAAATGGAGAACAACACGCTCCCCTGTACTGGGGAACTCCATAGAACAGAATAAGAAGCACTTAGCACATCTCCTTACTGGTGGAACTGGCGCATAGAACAGGATGGAGAAGCTACAGCGCTATCACCCTGTACTGGGAACCTATCCCATAGAACAAATTAGAGAACCACACACAAGCACTACCCCTTGTACTGGGAACTTTAGCCATAAGAACAGGATGGAGAGACACCAGCGCTCCCCTGTAAATCTGGGAGCTGACCATAGAAGCAGATGGAGAGAACCCAGCGGCTCCCCTTGTACTGAGCTGCCCATAGAACAGAGTGGCAGAGAACGCCAGCGCGATCCCACTGTATGGGAACTGCTCATAGAACATGGATGGAGAAGCACAGCGCTCGCGCTCGCCCCACTAGTACTGGGAACTCTATAGAACAAAGTAGGAGAGAACACAGCACCTCAGACTGGTAATCTCAATACTCATAGAACAGAATGGAGAAGCAACAAGCGCTAGCCGTCTTCTACCCTGTACTTGGGAACTTCATCCGCATTCGAACAAATGGAGGTAACACAGTTGCCGACCCCTCCGCTCCCCTGTAGCTTGGGAACTCCCATAGAACAGAATGGAGAGAACACAAAACCTCGGCGCTCTCCCATTACATGGGGAACTCCATTAAAGCATAATGATGAGAAGCACAGCGCATCTCGCCTAGTACTGGAACTTCCGAGTGTAAAGTTCCGGCTATAGACAGAATAGAGAGTTGTGCACAATTGTGACCAAATCTCCATTCTAAACTGACCGTTTTGGGGGCCCATTTCCGAGATAGGTGCAGGTCCTACTTCTGGCACCTATAAAACTTTGATGGCATATCCTATAAATTTGCCATCAATGTGTAAGATGGCAGCTTTCCCCTTATAATATCCTTATTTGGGTCAGTTTTCCTATAGAAGTATGGTTGATCATAATACAATGGTCTTCCCAGAACTGAGTAATATTATATGCTTAGTGACCTCTTGTAGATAGATAGATATGTGATGAAGATATTGGGTAGGGTAGATAGATAGAAGATATGAGATAGATAGATAGATATGAGATAGATAATATGAGAGGGTATGTGAAGATAATATGTGATAGAAGTATGAATAGATAGAAGATAAAAGAGAAAAAATAGGGTAGAGATAGATAGATATGGATAGATAGAAGAATGAGAAAAAAATAGATATGAGGGAAAATAGATTGGGTAGATAGATATGAGAAGATATGAGTGATAGAATAGTTTGATAGAGATGATATAATAGACGATATAAATAGATAATAGAAGATAATATGAGATGGGTAATATGAGAAGATAGATGAAGAAAAGATTTGATAGAATGAGATAGATAGACAAAAGATAGATATGAGATAGATAGAAGTAGATATGGGAGGAAAAGATAGAATTTTAGTAGATGTAGATAATAGATAATAGATAGAAGATATGGGGTAGATAATAATGGATTGATATGAGAAGATAGAAAAAAGATATGAGATAAAAGATAGATAGTAGGGATAGAAGTTATAAAAGTATGAAAAAGATAGAGAGATAGATATATAGATTGATAGTAGATGAAATAAAAGATAGAAAGATAGATAGGGGAAGATGATAATAGATAGATAGATATTAGAAGCATTAAATAGGGAACATAGATATGAGATAATAATATGAATAGATATAATAGATAGATAAGATAGTAGGGATAGAAGAAGATAGGAGAAAGATAGATGTTGATGAATAGTTTGGGATAGATAGATAGAAGATGATTTTGGAGAAATTTAATAATAAGAAAGAAGATCCCTTGAATGATATGAAAATGAAGGTAGGTAGATAGATAAATAATAAAAAGATAAAATGAAAAAATAGAAGACAGAAGATATGAGATAGTGATAAATTGGATAGAAGATTTTAATAGATAAAATGGAAAAAATAAAAATAGATAATGATAGGAAAAAGATAGAAGAAGATTAAAAGACAATATGAGATAGATTAAAGAAAAATAGTTTTAAATGGGGTAAATAGAAAAGTAGATAAAATAGATATGAGAAAGATATGAAATAGACAGGGATGATATGAGATTTAATTGGGGAAAATAGATTTTTGAGAAAGATAGATAGATCGAGTTTGATAGATATGGATAGATAGAAGAATTTCGATAGATAATAGATAGAATGATAATAGTATAGATAGATAGATATTAGAAAATAATTATAAAAAGATAATAGATATGAGATAGATATGAAATGAAAAGGGAATAGATAGATATAGAAGATAGATAATAGATATGAGTTTGATAGAAGGAAAAAAAGAGTACATAGATATGAGATAGATAGAAAAGATAGATAGAAGATGATATGAATAGAAGATAGATAATTGGAAGATAATAGATAGATATGGGGTAATAGAATAATAGATAGATTTTATAGGGGAAAGATAATATGGATAGATAGATAATATAGATACAAGATAGGAAATAGAAGATAGATAGATATGAGATAATAGATAAAGAGATAGATAGAAGATAGATGATAGATAAAATGAGAAAATAATATGAATAGTTTGATAGATAATTTGATATGAGATAGATAGTATGGGATAGATAGAGGATAGATAGATAGATAAGATAATAGATAGATAGATAGATGAAAGATAAATTTTGATAGATAGATGAGAAAAAAGAATGGGATAAATAGATATGAATAGATAGATATGAGATAGAAGATATAGATTGATAAAAAGGATAATAGATAGAAGATAGATAATAATGGGATAGTATGAGATAGATAGATAGATAGAGATAGATAGATATGAGTTTGATAGAAATATATAGAAGTAGATGAATATGAGATAAACAGATAGAAAAAAGGATAGGTCAGTCATTAAATATGGAAATCACAGAATGTAATTTGAAGAACAGTAGAGTCTAGAGGACGTATGCCCGCACACACGATTCTGAATTCATCTTCGCAAAATTATGCCAGTGTTTATATATGCAAATACATTTACAGCCATGCATATGCAAATGCCCCTACCAGCATATTTCTGCATATGAAACACTTCCCCATCCACTCACCATAAGTTAAATAGGTTAATTAGGTAGATTTTTGCATATCTAAGTTGCATATCTTTGCATGTACAACTCTCATTTGAATACATTTGCTATGAATAATATGCATACATTTACATACATAATTTCTATATCTCACTGTGAGCAAATGGCTTTGTTTTTTTAACTGTTGTGGTAAAGTTGCAGCGCGGTGATGTAGGCGCAGCATTAAAATATGGCAGCGACTGACACCAGTGACTCATCCATTCCTCACATACACTGCTGTTCTCATTAATTAAAATAAAATTTTCCTGTGTGCCACCCACAAAACCTCTTATTAAAGGGACATTCTCCCTGAATATGATAATTATTCTTAATGCAAATTTTTCGGGGCTGCATATAAATATGAAAAAAGACTTAAAATAAAAACATGAGACAAAAACTAGTACAATAAACCTGAAGTAAATGAGTGACAGGCTGGTATAGAGAAGAGGTAGAGCTCTGACCGTTAGGATGCAGTACGATAGTAACTGCCTTTCTTCCCT